>SEYY01019036.1:140000-147500 GCA_009176605.1 Armadillidium nasatum | reverse complement strand
TATATATATATATATATATATATATATATATATATATATATATATATATTTTATGTCTCCTCTGGTGGGCAAAGACCGGAGGAATACCAAATTCCACCAGAGTTGGGAAATATTCGGGATCTGATCACTAATGGCCAACGTGACCCGATACACGGCGTTTAAAAGTGTGCAAGTCAAAGGAAGTTGGGAAAATAGATAAAGGGAGTGTTCCAGACTTTACCAGTAGAGTACATGTAAGAATGAGCATAGCGGTTAAGTCTGGGGTCGGAGAGTTGGACAGAGAAAGGATGAAACTGTGTAGAAAGTAGTGTCGCGCGAGCCCTTCTCAATAAAGGAGGTATGCGACGTGGGAGTTCAGAAGAGCAATGTCCGTTGTAATAGCGATAGTATAGAGAAAGTGATGCAACAATTCGACAGGAAGAAAGAGACTGGAGAGAGTTAGTAAGAGCAGGATAATTGATGAGACGAAAAGCCCTAGACTCCATCTTTTCGAGAATATCTGTATGTGTGGAACCACCCCAGATGTGAGAGGCGTACTCCATACAGGGGCGAACAACACCCCTATACAGAGCAAGCAACTGGGGTGGCGTAAAAAAACCACGAAGGAGCCTCAGAACACCCAACCTCTTAGAAGCTTGTTTAGAAAGAGAGATAATTGATCTTTCCAAGAAAGATCACAAAAAAAAAAACTCCGAGAATATTGAGGACATATGAAGGTTTGAGTTGAGTGTTTTCGAAGAAGATATCATAGTTGTGTGGAAGATTGTGACGAGTAGAGAGATGGAGGAATTGAGTTTTTGAGGCATTGAAAACGATCATGTTTTCTCTGCCTCAATTTGAAATACGAGAAAGATCAGAGGTCAGTTGCTCCAAGACCATCCTTCTTGAATCTATCAACTGCTGTTGGGAGGGACGTCTTTCAAATTGAAAGGACTAATGAAGGGTGGAGTCATCGGCATAGGAGTGTAAAGGAGACGAAGTAATAGAGAGGTCATTGATAAAAATTAGAAAAAGAGTTGGAGAAAGGACAGATCCTTGAGGAACACCACTATTTATAGGTTTATAGGAAGAAAGGTGGCAGTCTACAACAGCTGATATATATATATATATATATATATATATATATATATATATATATATATATATATATATATATATATATATATATATATATATATATATATATATATATATATATATATATATATATATATATATATATATATATATATATTAAACTTAAAATATTCTCAAAGTACAAGTTTTAGAAATCTAAATATAATCATAGTATAAGTATTACTTAGTAAGACAAAGATATACGAAATTTGTTTGCAGATTTTCATGACCTTGAAAAATGTTGTAGCTTTAGCTCCGCCTACTTTGATGTCAAAGGTATTATTTTCATCACTGATACATATGACGTATAAGTGACGTCATAAAACCTATTGCCTCTTATTAATTATTACTATATTATAATATATATATATATATATATATATATATATATATATATATATATATATATATATATATATATATATATATATATATATATATATATATATATATATATATATATATATATATATATATATACGGTATATATATCGAAAATGGGAAATTCGAAACTTATAATCTGGTACAAAGTTATTAAATTTGGCAACGCTGTCGCTGCCGTTTTTGTTTATTTAAAAATGGCAAAGAAACCGGCTTCGTGATTGGTCATGAAAACAAAAACTATCTGTTATTGGAGTCGGGCTACCTAATGACGTAAAAAAATAATTAATATTTTATTTCAATAAAAAGCATTATTTTACATGTTATTTCTACAAAAAAGATTTAATTAGATTTTAAATGATTAAAAGAAATACAATTTGCTTCATGAGGGTGTTTATTAAAAAAAAAAAAAAATAGGCATACACAAAAAGTGCATCACTGTCAATCAGAAAATTATAACATTTATTAATCCTACTAAGTAATACTTATACTATGATATAATTAACAAATGTCCTTAAATATAAAAGGACGGAAGTGTGTTATTTTCTTACAATTCTTTAAGCAATGTTAAAAACTATATTGTTGACAGAATATGTAAACCCATAAGGAGTATTAACTTTGTTGACATAAATAAATAATCGCTTTAAATTTAAAGTTGTCTCTTCTTCCTCCTCGCGATTTGAGAGCTGCCTAAATTAATGGTGAGGTCTACATCGTCAGATGGTAACTAGAATGAGAGCCACAACATCAGTTGTGAAACGTAAATATATACCAACTCTGTTGTCTTTATTACCTTAAATAAATCACTGTGGTCAAAGTTAGTTAAAGTATATTTTTACTGAATTTGACCACAGTGGTTAAATAAAGTTCTTAAATTCACAAAACTACAGATTGTATACAGTCAGTAGTTTTGTGAATCGAGGAAAATTTTCCATATAAAACAATTGTGTTCAACCAAAATATTTGATTTATTGAAATCCTGAAGCGTATTTCTTGCTAGAGAGAGCAGCATCCTATGGTGTGTCAAAATCTCTTAGAAACACACAAAACTGTAATTACTGGAAAATGTATGTATAGTGTTCCTGAGAGATGAAACAGTGAAATGCAAAATGTTACAGACATAGGTACGACAAAAATCGAGTATGTAATATATATATATATATAAAAAAAAAAAAAAAAAAAAAAATATATATATATATATATAATATATATAATATATATATATATATATATATATTATATATATATATATATATATATATATATATATATATATATATATATATATATATATATATATATTCTAGTGGGTAAAAGCCACAGACCTACCAATCACTAAAAGAGTTGGGAAACTCTGCGGACTAGTCAAATTGAAAGCCAACATGACCCGATACACTGCATTTGAAAGTGTGTATGTTGAAAGAAGTTGGGGAAATAGATAAAAGGAATGAGTTTCAGACTTTATAAGCCAAGTACATGTAAGGTTGAGCACACTAGTTAAGTCTGGTGTCAGAGAGTTTGAAAGAGAAAGTATGAGACTACGTAAAAAGGCGTGTAGCACGAGCACTTATCATTGAAGGAGTTGTGCGACAGTAGAGTTCAGAAGAGTATTATCCGTTGTAATTGTGATTATTTTAAGGCTGACGCAACAACAGAAAAAGAAACTGTGAATGTTAGTAAGAGCAAAATAGTTGATAAGACGAAAATCCCTACATTTCACCTTTTCAAGGAGAGATGAGTGAATGAAACTATTCAATATGAGTGAAGCATGCTTCATACAAGGACAAACATCCTTGCTATATAAAGAACAAAAAAAAAACAAAAACAACTGGAGCTGAATGAAGAAATTCAAAATTACCTCGGAACACCCAATCTCTTAGAAGCTTGTTTAGAAAGAGAAATAATGTGCACTGAATATATTTAAGACGTGAACGTTTGAATTGTGTGTTTTTGAAGATGTCATTGTGTAGAATATTATGTCGAGTAGAAAAGATTGAGGAACTAAATTTTTTGAGGCACTGGAAACAGTTATGTTTTGTTTGCTCCATTAAGGAATTCAAGAACGATCAGAGGTTAGTTGCTTCAGTGTTTCACTCATAGCGATAATTAATTGTTGTTGGGTGGGACGGACCTCAAAATGAAAGGAGTAATAGATGGTATAGTCATCGACAAAGAAATGGATTAATGATGAAGTAATCGGAAGTCAAAAATGAAAAGCAGAAAATGATTTGATTTGGTGATAGAACAGATATCTGAGGAATATCACTGCTAACAGATTTAAAGGATGAAATGTGGACACCTGCAACAACTGTTATAGAACTACCAGGAAGGAATTTTAAAAACAGCCAAAGAGAGATGGATAGATACCAAAAGAGGAACGTTTTGAAATCAAAGCTTTGTATTCCGAGGGAATTTTTGATACTTCTAGTGCTACAGCAAAAGATTCACAGAAATGCCGTACAGCAGAAGACCAAGAGTCAGAGAAAAGATAAAGAAGATCACCATGAGAGTGCTCCTTACGAAATACGATACTTCTTCATTCACCTTTCGAAATAAATTCACTTATTATTTCTCTATTTGAATTCAACAGTAATTATAGTAAAATAAAAGTAAAAAATCAAGTATATATATATATATATATATATATATATATATATATATATATATATATATATATATATATATATATATATATATATATATATATATATATATATATATATATATATATATATATATATATATATATATATATATATATATATATATATATATATATATATATATATATATATATATATATATATATATATATATATATATATATATATATATATATATATATATATATATATATATATATATATATATATATATATATATATATATATATATATATATATATATATATATATATATATATATATATATATATATATATATATATATATATATATATATATATATATATATATATATATATATATATATATATATATATATATATATATATATATATATCACCACTCACGGGCAAAGCCCTATTCAAAGAGGAGGTGCTAGGTAGTCGCTCTCTCTCTCCGTCAGCATAGATGAAAAATGATCATATATATATACTATATATATATATATATATATATATATATATATATATATATATATATATATATATATATATATATATATATATATATATATATATATATATATATATATATATATATATATATATATATATATATATATATTGGTATATTATCAAATTCTCAGAATTTTCAACTTTTCCTAACAGTGGGTTCAAAATTTGAAAACCTTTAAGCTTAAAATCCTTTTTAATCTTTTTTTTTCTTTTTTTTTTTACAGGATTATCATTAAAAAAAATTAAATATAATTAAGTTTTCATCTAAAAAAAATGGTAAATATTATATTTATATTTTTTTTTTTATCTAGAAATATATATAATAATAAACATTTATTTTAACATCAATTTCTTTTAATTAAATATAAATTTATTTTGATCTGAAAATAATGGTAAATATTATATTTATATTTCTTTTATCTAGAAATATATATAATAATATCATATACATTTATTTTAACATCAATTTCTTATCAGTTGCCACCACGCTTTAAAATATTCAATTATATCTTATTTTAATTTTAATTTTTTTACTCATTTTACAAGAAAGAAATTTAGCCTTAATGGGGTCGGTCAACCTCCCTTGACGAGTCACAATTTACCTGCTTGTCAGGATTTCAGACCGTTTTTTTATAGACTATGAATGAGTGATAATCATTCAATTTAAAACATGAGGTAAAAGCAGCAATAAAATAAGGCTATAGGAAAATCAAACAGGCTAAGCAAACAAAGGGAAAATACCCATTATTTAAAATACAATTTATAATAAAAATCATTAAAGGATTTAAAGGCTTTAACTTAATCTTTGGTTTTAACCTTTTCTCTTCAACTTCTAGAAACTGATAGGCGTCATGCGACTTAAAGATAGAACCTAGGACAATAATGATAATAATAATAATAATAATAATAATAATAATAATAATAATAATAATAATAATAATAATAATAGTTATAATAATAACACGAAAATAATAATAATAATGATAATAATAATAATAATAATAATAATAATAATAATAATAATAATAATAATAATAATAATAATAATAATAATAATAATAATAATAATAATAATGATAATAATAATAATTACAATAATAATAATAATAATAATAATAATAATAATAATAATAATAATAATAATAATAATAATAATAATAATCAAATCAATCAAAAAAACTTTTATTCAAGTAAAAGGAAAAATCTTATTTTACAATAGTGTACAAAATAAGAACACACATATATATATATATATATATATATATATATATATATATATATATATATATATATATATATATATATATATATATATATATATATATATATATATATATATATATAGAGAGAGAGAGAGAGAGAGAGAGAGAGAGAAAAATTTCCGCACGCAGAAATCGACCCCATTGACAACAGTGTCGCCGTTAGACAATGTACATAAGGCTCTACCACCGAGCTACACCGCCTTCCCAATAAAAGAAGGCATAGTAGAACTGTTTTCAAGCTCTTCTGCTTCGAATCACTGTAGCAACTCGGTACTTATCTAAATCCATAGGAGGGTGCTTGGAACCCCTACTGGGGCTACTATGGCATTCTGCTGGTTGCTCCTGGGTTGAAGGAGCAACCAACCAAAGTCAAGCAGCGCCAACATGGGCACAATAACTGTTGCGACTAAATTAGCAAAACAAGACAGAGAAAAATTTTCCACACGCCAGGATTCGAACCCATTGACAACAGCGTCGCCGTTAGAATCCTGGCGTGCGGAAAAATTTTCTCTGTCTTGTTTTGCTAATTTAGTCGCAACAGTTATTGTGCCCATGCATGTTGGCACTGCTTGTCTTTGGTTGGTTGCTCCTGCAACCCAGGAGCAACCAGCAAAATGCCATAGTAGCCCCAGTAGGGGTTCCAAACACCCTCCTATGGATATTATATATATATATATATATATATATATATATATATATATATATATATATATATATATATATATATATATATATATATATATATATATATATATATATATATATATATATATATATATATATATATATATATATATAAATTAAGTTTCTCTAGGAACATACCTATTTTAACTTCTCACCTCCTCACCAGACGCGTAGTTAGGGCATAGCCCTGTCTC
Source organism: Armadillidium nasatum (assembly GCA_009176605.1). NCBI lineage: Eukaryota > Metazoa > Arthropoda > Malacostraca > Isopoda > Armadillidiidae > Armadillidium > Armadillidium nasatum. The sequence continues at coordinate 140,724 of SEYY01019036.1, read as the reverse complement.
TCGCGAAGCCTCTTCAGACAGATCTGTCCATACAAGTCCCCTCTCTTCAACCTCTCTTCACTCCCCTTCTAGCGATAGCTTCTGCCACTCCATCCCTCCATCGTCTCCTCGGTCTTCCAGCTGGTCTCCTTCCCTCCGGCTGCCAGTTGTAAAATCTTGCCGGATATCTCGCGTCATTCATCCTTTTCATATGTCCGTACCAGCTCAGCTGCCGCCTCTCCGCCACTTCACTCCACGACTCGACGTCAAGCTCTCTCCTAATATTTACACTCCTCATTCTGTCCAACCTAGTCACTCCCCTTATCAGACGCAGAGCTCTCATTTCCGCCGCCTCCACTCTGCTTCTGGTTCTGGTAGTCAAAGTCCAGGCCTCAGATCCATACATCAGAACAGGTCTTAGTATCGATGTATATATCAGGGTTTTCACCTTTCTTGGTATATGCCTGTTCCTTTAACAGAGGGTACAGCCGTCTCAACACCCCAGAGAACTTATCGATTCTGCCTTCTATCTCCTGTGCCATCTCCCTATCAGAGTTCACAGTCACCCCTAAATAGTTGAACTTCTGTGTCTCAGCTAACCTCACCCCATCCAACATCAACACAACCTCCTCCTGACCCCTCGCAATTCCTATTTCAACTAATATATATATATATATATATATATATATATATATATATATATATATATATATATATATATATATATATATATATATATATATAT
>SEYY01019036.1:132500-135000 GCA_009176605.1 Armadillidium nasatum | reverse complement strand
AATAATTAATCATCACAGTTATTATTATGTGTGAAATTTGTAAGAGATTTATTTTATAATTGTTAATAATTTAATTTTAATAATTTAATTTAATAATTTAAATTTAAATTTTATAATTTAAAAGCTGATTTTCCTTTTTTTTTAAATTTCAGGTTTTATCAAAAATCCGGAATATGCATACAGATGTATCGAACAATGCATAGTAATATATATATATATATATATATATATATATATATATATATATATATATATATATATATATATATATATATATATATATATATATATATATATATATATATATATATATATATTATATATATATATATATAAAGAACTTTTATTAAATTTTCTTTTAATTTTTTACAGGTATTCAAAGGCCAAACTGTAAGTAATATTATTTATATATATATATATATATATATATATATATATATATATATATATATATATATATATATATATATATATATATATATATATATATATATATATATATATATATTATATATATATTATATATATATAAATACTTTTTTAATGTATGTATCATTAACTAATAGTTATAATATATATATATATATATATATATATATATATATATATAATATATATATATATATATATATATATATATATATATATATATATATATATATATATATATATATATATATATATATAAACACTTTTTTAATGTATGTATCATTAACTAATAGTTATGACATAAAATCTTATATTCTTAATCTTACTGAAACATTAACACAAAGATTTTCCAAAATTTCATCACTGAAATATTAATTTTCATGAATTTTAGGTACTGCCAAACCAGATGAACCTCCACCACCTCCACCTCCACCTACAACTTCAAGACCAATCATTCGTTTTTGTGACCCTGGCTACACTCTCATATACGACCGTTGCATAAGAGTGACAGTTTTCCCTCCCCTGGATTGGCAGAGTGCAAAGGCTGCAAGCCAAGCAGCCAATTCTTTACTGGTTGAAATTGATAATGGAGATTTCTTCCTTGAGCTACAAGCTTACCTCAATCAATCGAGTAAGTATTTCTAATTAAATTAGTAAATATTATTTATTTTTTTTGTAACTGATTATTTCTTATGAAACCGACTATTATTATTGCTTATATATTTTAATAAAAACTTTAAATTTTGAACAAAACTAAAATCATTAAATTTCTTTTTCTGATAAGCACATTATTTTGAGTCGTAGGAACATTTGTTTAATACATATTTTCAAGATTAAATTATTTTTAAATTTAACATTCAATATAAAAATTCTTAGGATACGAATCCTACTCATACTGGACCGGTGCAACTGACCTCGATAATGAAGGATATTGGAAATGGAGCGGATCGCTCAAAAACGTTCACCTGGGTGCCCCGCTTTGGTCGATAGCAAGGGAAGGGAACACTTACCAACAGCAACCAGCCGGTGGACGAGAAGAGAATTGTGGACTTCTGGAAGACTGTCCGTTCCAATACATGAATGATGAGAAGTGTGAAAAGAAATACCCTTACATTTGCCAAAGACCGGTACGAGTTAAATACCATTAAACTCTAAAAATGGTCTTTAAAGTTATATTTAAAAAATTCATCATTTAAAATAAATAAGAAGGGGTAAAAGAGAGAAGGTAAATATATATATATATATATATATATATATATATATATATATATATATATATATATATATATATATATATATATATATATATATATATATATATATATATATATATATATATATATATATATATATATATATATATATATATATATATATATATATATATATATATATATATATATATATATATATATATATATATATATATATATATATATATATATATATATATATATATATATATATATATATATATATATATATATATATATATATATATATATATATATATATATATATATATATATATATATATATGACATTAAACATAGTAGTTTAATGAATATTTAGTCTACGAGAGTGTTAGCAGACGTTAATTATTACCTATATATATATATATATATATATATATATATATATATATATATATATATATATATATATATATATATATATATATATATATATATATATATATATATATATATATATATATATATATATATATACTTTAATAACTTTTGCGTACTCCAATTGTCTTCATGGTAGTGTGACCATAACCTGTGGTGGTATGACGCAAGATTCAACCTATAAATAAAATCTCAACTTCACATTCACTGCGAAAATACCGAATACAAATATATAATTATTTGTTTTAAATAAAATTGAACGTATGGTAAAATTACATTTAATCTTTATTGTTTATAGAAAGTTTTCTTTCTATTTTTACTGAATTACGTAGGTGGTAAAAAGTAATATTTTTATTGTCTATTTATGTCCAACATTTGCAATGAAGAGTATTGAATTTCCACAAGTATTTTAAAACATTAATTATAAATGGATTGCCAAA
>SEYY01019036.1:112500-125000 GCA_009176605.1 Armadillidium nasatum | reverse complement strand
TCAGAAGCAGTACCATGTAACTGCATGTGTATCATTTGAAAACTAATACGATTTAAAGGAGGTAGTTTACAAATGTACATCATACAATATATATATAATATAGTACTGGTAAAGAAATAATAATATAATAATACAATTTTTAACATTTTAAACTTTGTTTATTTCAATTTTCAACTTATATTTAATATTCAGCTTATGAACAATTCATAAATTTTTCCTAATTATCTAAAAACTTTCTTTTAAAGTTTAAATGGCATTACCATTTTAAGCTATGTAATATAATTAAACTGATTTGAAATTTGATATAAAAATTAATTACTTGCATAAGTCAACTGACCAGAAAAAGAAGGTCAATCTAGTGTAGTACTGGAAGGTACTGAAACTACACACTTGAATGTACTCTATGAAACCAGATAAGGCTGGAAAAGTCATTTTGAATAAATTACAATGTACAAGAATAACTTGATTAAATTTGATAAATTTTATAATTATGGCAGCATTGTGGGACTTTTCTTCACTTCTGCACATTTTCTTTGAGTCACTGGCGAAACAGTGAATACATTCTGTATATTTACAACTATTTAATTCATCTTAATTTCTTCAAACATTTGAACATTATAAACTTTTTCTCAATTTTAATAATACTGTAGTAGTTAGCTGTATCTGTGTGTGTGTCCTTTTTCTCTCTCTCTACATTTGGTTAGTTTTCACCCTTAAATCCACCATTATCAATGTATGGTTTGAGTATAAGGTAAACCCAGATATTATCTTCCCATTTTACACTATTATTCTACAAAAGGATATAACAATCTATAATGCATTTCTAGTTGAACTCTACCATTTTGTTCTACATGTAAACTTTGCATGCCTACATAGATATACTTGTGTTGAAAGAATACATCTGTAATCTTCAGATTAATGCCCATACAGAATTCTATAAAAATCATATATATATATATATATATATATATATATATATATATATATATATATATATATATATATATATATATATATATATATATATGATGGGACGATTAATCGTCATCGGCAAAATCGGCATATTTTTCTCAATCATCATCATCATCATTAATTTTCTGCCAATAAATTTAAATATATTGGCTTATAAATATCTCTCTGCTCCACCTCCTTCTAATGAGAGTAAAAGACAGCTTAGTAGTGGGGAGCCAAATATACACTCTAAGACGACATCAAAATATCCCAGAAACTGGGATCGTTTCTGAATCCACTTTTAAGAGCTCTAAATTTAAAGTACTAGAATTTTGCATATCTGTCCATATTCTCACATATAAAATTTCGAAAATTAATGTTCTGAAGATAAAGCAGGGTGTCCTACTCACTCTTGGCCACATATGTGCATATAGATATAAAAGTACTGGTCATAATTTAATAAAATTTGTATAAAGAAGCACAAAAATACAATGAGTGTTAGGGTAATGGCAAGGAAGTATAACGTACTGTATCAAACACTATGGTGCTGTCTTTCCAAGCCATTCATTAAAGCTGGCACAGGTACTACTACTTTCCTGTCACTATAGGAAGGACAATATCATTTATGTCTAGCAATATTTAACAATTTAAGGAGATATTCACAAGAAAGGAATGGTGTTAAAGATATCTAATCTTTCATTAATTCTTGTGGTTGGAACAATCCATTCAAAGAAAATAAATCAGAAAATGACTGGGAGCATCTGTTGGAAAATAGGCATTTCAAGAAGAGAGTCACAGCTCTTAACAATGGCTAGTTTTACAAAATGTTCTCGAATCATTTTTTGAACAATAACATACACTTTGAAAAGTAATAACATGCTTAGTGAGCCAAGTAAGATGTTTAACCCTTATGAGACTGCTTTAATGACTGATCCAAGGAGCAGCAGTTTTTGCAAATTCCAAATCAAAACTACATACACCTAATAAGCGACAGAGGGGAAAGGAAATATTTCAGTTTTATTCTATGTCAATATCTGCAATATATTTACCATCTACAAAAGGAAGTGTTATAATGTTATGTGGACAACGGGAGACCTTAAAGGTGCAATTTTATGTCTGTAGTGATTCTAGGTGGATGACAAGTGAAAATTTTAAAAGCTGGTTCAGATCGTCATTTTTAGAGGCAGTTGAACAAATTTAAACTATCTCCAAACTTGCAATAGCAAGGTTTAGAGGAACTGGTTTTTATCCTTTCAATAAAGTGGCTGTGGAGAGAAAATATACTGTGTAAATGTGCAAAACTAGATGGAAAATCTACAATCAGAAAATGACATAGATCTACCTAAAGAAAACTACTATGAAAATCAATTATGCAAGTATTTTCTCCAAAATCTAAGATATTGTTTCTCATACCACTGGAAAAACAAGAAGAGTACAAAGAATGGCAATAGAAATACTAACAGAGAAATCTGTATATAAGGGGGGGGGGGGGGGGGGGAAAGCTGGGATTTCAAAGATTAAAACCTCAAAAAGTGATGAAATATCTGTGCAAGAAAATATTAGCATACCCAGTAAAAGAATTGAGTAAAAGCAAAGAAAGCCTATTGTTTTCAGATTTGGAAGCAGAGTAATTTGCCAAATATTAAGCTAAATGAAAGTACAAGAAAGAGAGAGAGAGAACAAAATTTAGATGAAATTTAATGTCAGTAAGAGTAATTTATGAAGGAGAAAACATTATTTGGCGTTAAGAATAAACAAAATGACTCTTTCAATGTTATGCATGCATTCCACCAGTGGTTGCTGAAAGTGGCTTACAAATGCAGACAAACATGATTATCTCAAAGATGATATCAATCAGATCTACAATACTTCTATTATTATAAACAAAAAAAAAAAAAAAAAAAAAAAAGGGGTTTTTATAAAATCCCTGAGCTATGTATTTTTTTTTTTTTTTTTTTTTTTTCACAGGCATTACCCTATTCAAGGAGAGGAACTTTTCTAGGTAGTATATACCTAGGATCCCCAAGTGGGATCGAACAGATGCCCTCAAGTAAGTGTCAATCACTCTACCATTTGATGGTATGGAGGAATACAACAAACCTTGCTTAGTTAAATAAAAGTTAATGGGCTAAGAATATGATGCAAAAAATATTATTAAAAATAAAATAATTGATTTACTATATAAAATTAAAAATTAAAAACTTAAAGTGGCCAGCTTTCTCTAAGGGAAGTTTTTTTTCATTTGCCTTGATAAACAAGCTTATAAGTACCTAAAAATTTAACTATATATTGATATATACATCAATTTGATGGTAAAAGATTGAGTGTAAAGATAGGCTACTTAGTTTTGTACTAGTTTTTACTTTTGGCACAAATGAAAAAAAATAAAAATTTGAACATTTCACCCTACCTTACATCTAAATGTATTAAAAGAAGAACATCTATAGGTTAATTCACAAGTACTTCATTTTAAAATATTTAGCCACAAATTCATGCATCAGAAAAAGAAAAAAAATTAGATAATTTCATTATTTCAAAATAATTGCTGATTTTTTTATCCCATTACTAATTTTACAAATTAATAAATACTGCATATAATATGAAAAACGATATAATTAACTGTTATTACTATACTACTACCACCAATTTAATTAATTTAATTGTCAATAATATTTTAGTAGGAAAAATAATAATAATAAACATACCTGAACTCATAATCATTTCCTTCCTGACTATTACTTGCTGCCATTTCAAATACTTTTGAAATTAATACTGTAGTAATAGGAATGAAAATGTTTACAAATGGAATGAAAATAGTCTCTGTTAAAGAAAATTATCATTGATCATTAAAATTTTTAAAAGTAAACTTTTTAAAAATATAAAACAATACTAAATTTTAACAACTTATATACCATTTGATTGATTCCAGAACAAATCAGACAGTGCATGAAGCCACTATGTCTTTGATTTTGCTCAAACTTTGTATATCATCTCTCTTTAACCTCAAAACAAAAACAAAAAGGTAGTCATAAAAAAATTTTTTTTTTTGGAAAGTCAGGGAGGCTATGGACCCCCAAAATTTGTGGGTTCCAAAATTAAATTTTTTTTTTGATAGATCATAACTTATGTTCTATTAGTGATAAAGATGTGAAACAAAATGTGTTTGATATAAAAAGACATGATAAAAAAAAAAGTTACTATAAGTACCATTTACCAAGGAATGATATTTTGGAAATTAAACAAAATTTTAATATTGGGGGCCTATTTCCACCCTTGAGGACAATCAATACAAATTTTTTTATTAATGTTAAAAATGTTCATTTATCATTTGTGCACAAACGTATGAAATGAAACACTTGTAAATTTTGTTGCACAAATGATAAAGGAACAATTTATACCTGAATAAAAAAAATTAGTAACAATTGGCATCAAAGGGGGGAACTATCCCTCAATATTAAAATTTTGTTGAACTTTTAAAATACCAGTCATAGGTAAAAAGTACTTAGAGTAACTTCTGCTTATCATTCCATTTTATACCAAAATTTTTATACAAGCACATTTTGCTTCACATCTCTTTCACTAATAGATCCTATGTTTTGACCTATCAAAATGTTGAATTTTTGGAACCTCAAACATCTGTGGGGTCATAACTTGGGTCCCCCCCCTCAAAATAAATTTACAACTTTTTTTAAAAACAAATTTCTTAACCAAGTTTTCTTTGTTTTTAGATTAAATAGACAATATGTAGAAAGTTTGAGCAAAATCTAGAACATAGTGGTGTTAAAAAATTTTTTTTTGTATGATTTGTCCTGGAATGATATATTATATATATATATATATATATATATATATATATATATATATATATATATATATATATATATATATATATATATATATATATATATATATATATATATATATATATATATATATATATATATATATATATATATATATATATATATATATATATATATATATATATATATATATATATATATATATATATATATATATATATATATATATATATATATATATTATATATTATTTATATTATATATATTATATTTAATTTTTATATTTTTTAATTTTTTTATATTTTTGAAATTTTTAATAATTATAAATTTTTAAAACAATTTTTATTATTTTTATTTTCACTATCAAATAATTAAAATTACGGAAATACTGCATTTATAAAAGTAATATTTTACAAAGTGTATTCTTTTTTAAAATTGTAATTAATATAAGGTATATATATATATATATATATATATATATATATATATATATATATATATATATATATATATATATATATATATATATATATATATATATATATATATATATATATATTGAGAACCTAGTATTTACTAGATTTGACCTAATTACTGGCCACTAGTATAGATTTACCCTTCAAGTTCAGGTTAGGCTAAGTTGAACTAGTTTGTTAGATTTAAAAATTTATAAAATCTAGCAAACTAATTCAACTTAACCTGAAGGGTTAATCTATGCTAATGGCAAGCAATTTGTCCTAACATAGTAAAAACTGGTTCTCTCAATATATATGTACCTGGGAATTTTTTATACAAATACTTTATAACCAATTAAATTTATCCTCAGTAAAACCTATAACAAAATTTGCCACCATTGTACTTTTAATAAGTTTGGCAACTTGGAAATATACTAACATTAGTATTGATATCCCATAATATTAGTATTGATATTTTCTAATTATGTTCCTCTGCCCAATTTCAGTGAAAGTTGCAAATGAAAGCCATACTTTATGTTTGAAATCTATTTTTACTTCCTAAAGTGTATTTTAATTTAGTGAATTTGATTTTCAACACATCTTAAAAAATTTTTCTTCAATATAAATTACATTTCCAGATTTATATTTTGAATAACTAAATACCAGTCAAGACAAGTCAAGAGATATAAACTGCATAAATACCAAATATAATTCAAATCATTTCTTCTATGTAATTATGTTTAGTAAAAAATTTATTTTTGGGCTCGTCTCTATAGAATTAACCTTTTTACTGCATTTATTCTTCATTTTCAAGCATTTGCAGTGTTCTCTGGAAAAATTGCGACAATCAGTTGAAGCCCTTACACTAGATTACCCAATGAGCAAAGAAAAGCATCTGAATCTAATTTCTCTTTGATGCAGTCTTGGATTTTTCAAGAATACAGATGATTTAACTAAAATTCTACTGGAAAATCTTTATCCTTTTAACAAACCCCCTTTATTTATAGCACATGATTAAATTATTTTTATCACGTACAATATAGGCCTGCATCAAAATGTTATGTATATAACACTCGATATCAAACCATATTTAATAAAATGCCATTTAATATCATTATACATTATACTGCTTCGGCATTCAATTCGCCATTAGATTTAGGACAAGAGTGAAGAAGCCTAAAACCGTATTTTCTCATACAACAGCAAATTGAAGAAAAAATTAATAAATTGTACTTAACTAAACAGCTAATACTGGTTTAGAAAACATCAATAAATAATAGTTGGTACATATCAATATATAAACTGTTAAGATTTTAACTAAAAGAATATCCGTAAATACAGAAAATTTTCTACGCTCTATCTTCCATTTTTGTTAATCGGTTGTTGTGGGGCCTGTAAAAGACTTTTACACTTCGTAATTTCATTAACAATAACAAGAGTTACCGTTAATGTTTAACGTAGCCAGCCTAGCGAAAATTATAAGAAAATTCTGGCCTCTACAAATTATTACACGACCAATATATATATATATATATATATATATATATATATATATATATATATATATATATATATATATATATATATATATATATATATATATATATATATATATATATATATATATTTTTATGTTTTTTTTATTTATTTATTTATTTTTTTAAATAACGTCACTGACTTCATATTTTTAAATTCAAAATATCGTAAGAAAGATTTAAAATTGAAAATAAATTAAGATGAATATAAATTTAGACATTTTATTGGACTGGGGGAAAAAATTAATCAATGAGCAACGATATTTTTTTTGCTAAATTATTGAAAATTTCAACACTTTGGTTTTACCACAGTCAATAGTTTTACCTTTGAGTTCTAGCTTTAGATATTTACCGTAAAAGGCGGGTGAGTTATATGAAATTTATTATTTTTAATATTTCAATAGAAATTTTTCCTAAAATTTAATTATTATTTTTAATTATTTATTTATTTTTTCAAGCTGTACAAGTAAGGCCGTGACGCAGCAACTGTTATTAATTAAATATAAACTATATAGTAACTATAAATATTAACATTAAAAAAAAAAAAAGTTTATTGTTATTAACTTATTCCATAGAATTATGTAGTACTGCAGAGGTAAATAAAAAAAAAAAAAAAAAAAAAAAAAAAGAGAATTAAAATCATTAGGGTTGAAATGTGGCAGCATTCAGCAATCTACCACAAAATCTTTTTTTTTTTTTTTTTTTTTCCAAGATGAATATTTTTTATTTTTATTTTTTTTAATAACTGATTTAATCAAACCAATTCACTTACATTTAATATTCTATTCAAAGCTCTAATTGTCTTTATTTACTTATTTTCTAATAACAGAATTTAATGTTTCATTTTTCTTGAAAATTTAAGTGCTGAGATTTTCAAAGCTAAAAATAAATATTTGTTTTAATATTTTAACTTAATATTATAATAATAAAACTTAAATAACAGCACAAAACCATAAAATATTTTTAAAAACAATAATATAATATAGTTTACGTGTTTTCTTTAAAATATAAATATAGTGAATAAACCTTAATAATAATAATAATAATAATAATAATAATAATAATAATAATAATAATAATAATAATAATAATAATAATAATAATAATAATAATAATAATAATAATAATAATAATAATAATAATAATAATAATAATAATAATAATAATAATAATAATAATAATAATAATATTAATATTAATAGCGCTTACACATTGTTAAAATATTTTAGATGACGTCAGTCTTTAGATATTTCTTTAATTATACCATAACTTATAAAAAAAAAATATTTATTTAGAATTATTATATAAAAATATTGAGAATTTAAGAGCATCGATTAAGGCCTTTAAAAACGAATTGTTCTCATCGTTTTATAACATAGTATATATATATATTAGGGATGGAGTGAAGTATCGGTATCGGTATCGGTATCGGTATCGGCAAGTATCGGCATATTTTCCGATACCAGTATCGGTATCGGTATCGGCCTTTTCAGTATCGGTATCGGTATCGGCAAAAATTTGTATAGGAGTAAAGTATCGGTATCGGTAGTGGTATCGGTAGTAGTATCGGCAAGTATCGGCATATTTTCAGGTATCGGGTATCGGGTATCGGCTTCGGGGAATTTTTAGGTATCGGTATCGGTAAAAATTTTGGTATCGCTCCATCCCTAATATATATATATATATATATATATATATATATATATATATATATATATATATATATATATATATATATATATATATATATATATATATATATATATATATATATATATATATATATATATATATATATATATATATATATATATATATATATATATATATATATATATATATATATATATATATATATATATATATATATATATATATATATATATATATATATACAGTCAGGGGCGGCTCGTGTAAACTTGGAAAGGAGGGGCTACAAGTATTTTATTTTTATATATATAATATATATATATATATATATATATATATATATATATATATATATATATTATATATATATATATATATATATATATATATATATATATATATATATATAATATATATATATATATATATATATATATATATATATATATATATATATATATATATATATATATATATATATATATATATATATATATATATATATATATATATATATATATATGTGTGTGTGTGTGTGTGTGTGTGTGTGTGTGTGTGTGTGTGTGTGTGTGTAAAATTTCAAAATTTATATATATATATATATATATATATATATATATATATATATATATATATATATATATATATATATATATATATATATATATATATATATATATATATATATATATATATATATATAAATTACAAACGTAATAAAAGCTCTATTTTGAATAAAAAGACAATAAAAACATTGAGAGGGGCTTAATTGAAATGTTTTTGGCTGAAAATGAAATGATCCCCATTTTATATAAATATTTATTTCCAGCCTAATAGGAACGAACTTTTGTTCACGACTGTACCTTATTTATTCTTGAAAACTTGCTTATATTCTTATTTAAAAATAAGATTAGTTATTCGAATTTTAGATGTCGAAAAGTTTTCAATTATTTTTTCATTGAAATCTGGTATTTTACAGACCATTTCGCTCTCTATTGAAATCATCGTTAATACATTCAATCTCTCGTTGCACATGGTACTACATTTAAAAGTTTTTATTCTCTTCAAAGTCGAGAAACATCTCTCTGCTTCAGACGTCGTCATCGGAGTTGTAATTGCTTTCATATAAATAATGTTTTAAAAGCATACTGTCATATTATACTATGTACTGTCATATTACACCAAATTATATAAATTTCACATTTTTGTACACTATTCTTACTCAATCGCAAAATTTATCTTCCTTCAAAATTGGAAAAATTTATCTCACAAAAACAGACGCTGCCAAACGTACGTCTTTCAACATAAAAAAACAATTATTACGTACGTATTAAAATTATTATAAGATTTTTTTCTATTCCCAATTATTCTTACTTAAAATTCTGCAAGGATTACAAAAATGTTATCCTTTTTAATGTACGTTTAGTAGTTTTTGTAATATTTGAGTATGTAGAAGTGCAGTCTGGCATAATGTATATATATATATATATATATATATATATATATATATATATATATATATATATATATATATATATATATATATATATATATATATATATATATATATATATATATATATATATATATATATATATCGAACAAGAAAAAAAAAAAACATAAAAATCTTGTAATTTTTCTTCCACAATTAAAAAAACAACCACCCTCGACATGAGACTTTAAACAACTGTCTTAGTCTGTTTATTTTCATTTTGATCTGTACTTAAAAGGACAGAAAGACAAACTAGATACTTGATAAAAACTGCTATTGCAATTCTGCATTGTTTTTTTTATAAGTTGCCATATTTGTCTTATTTAAGAAGTGATAAGTTGGCCTAAATTAGGACTGAAATTTTACAGCCCATATTTTATATAATGGCAATGCTTGATAAATAATATAGTACCCAAAAATTTGCAGTTGCAAAATGCATTTACTTCTTATTTTCTTTAATGATTTATAGTTTTTATGTATTAAGTTGTTAAAAAAATGAATTTAAATCACTTTTCTCTGACAAAAATTTCATATTTATATCAACATCCTACGCCTGGTATTTTTAATTTGGAGGGGCTGCAGCCCTGGAGCCCATAATGACGAGCCGCCACTATATATATATATATGATATATATAGTAATATATATATATATATATATATATATATATATATATATATATATATATATATATATATATATATATATATATATATATATATATATATATATATATATATATATATATATATATATATATATATATATAATATATATATATATATATATATATATATATATATATATATATATATATATATATATATATATATATATATATATATATATATATATATATATATATATATATATATATATATATATATATATATATATATATATATATATATATATATATATATATATATATATATATATATATATATATATATATATATATATATATATATATATATATATATATATATATATATATATATATATATATATATATATTATATATATATATATATATATATATATATATATATATATATATATATATATATATATATATATATATATATATATATATATATATATATATATATATATATATATATATATATATATATATATATATATATATATATATATATATATATATATATATATATATATATATATATATATATATATATATATATATATATATATATATATATATATATATATATATATATATATATATATATATATATATATATATATATATATATATATATATATATATATATATATATATATATATATATATATATATATATATATATATATATATATATATATATATATATATATATATATATATATATATATATATATATATATATATATATATATATATATATATATATATGTATATATATATATTATACTGTGTTTATAACTCTGAGGGAGAACATAAGAAACAGAGTCTTTCTTCATATATATTTCTCGTTACCATAGAAACAGAAAATGTATACACCAAATCTACTCTGCATAGTTCTAAGATTACAATCAAATTTGTCTTTTGGGGAGACGTATATATATATATATATATATATATATATATATATATATATATATATATATATATATATATATATATATATATATATATATATATATATATATATATATATATATATATATATATATATATATATATATATATATATATATATATATATATATATAAATTTTATAATGAGCTAGAAACTCTTAATATGAAAAATAAAAATAAAAAAAAAAACAGAAAAAGAACTGAAATAAATCCAAATATTTAAGTTTAATATCAAAGTATTTGTATGTTTGTGTAAACTATCCTACAACTTAAGATGAGATTATAAAATCAATATAGTTTATTTCCCTTTAAATATATATTTTTTTCCTTTAAATATAGCTTTTTTTTTTTAATCATTATTTTTAATTCTTAATAAATTGAAATTTAAAAGACTTTTAAAATGTCTGAGAAAAAGAAGTTTTTTTCTTTGGTTCGATACAAAACACCTGTTCTTGTTACGACGAAGCAGAATGAAGAGGAAGATGAAAATCAGGTAAGGAGTTTTTGATACAAAGCTCGGGAAAAGGTTATTCCAGTGTCAGGTAGCACTAAACTCTTCACTGCAAAAATTGTCCTAACGAATCGTTGGGACAAGTGGCAAAAATGTCACAACAAATGTTTTTCAGTTATTTTCTTTTTAGAAAATAAATCGGTGAAGCGACTTTCTTATGCTTAACTTGTCTTTTCTCTATTGAAAATTTTACTGTGACATTTTTTGACATTTTTGACACTTGTCCCAACGATTCGTTAGAACAATTTTTGCAGTGTAGTACAAGACTTTTCTGACTCCTGTTATAATTGGTCGTCGGTAAAATAAGAGCTACAAAACCGAAGAGTGTGGAGCAGCTGCCGTGGAATAAAGGTAGAGTACTTAAATAACGTGGTTCGATCACTCAAGCAGATTCTATGAAAGAAATATGCTAAAGAGGAAATGGAACCCCCCAAAAAATTTTTTACTGTAAAATATCTTTATTATTTAAAGTAGTAAATGAAAGTAAAGAGAACTAAA
>SEYY01019036.1:105000-107500 GCA_009176605.1 Armadillidium nasatum | reverse complement strand
TATATATATATATATATATATATATATATATATATATTATATATATATATATATATATATATTATATAAATATTATAATATATATAATTAAAATAATAATAATATATAATATAATAATAATAATAATAATAATAATAATAATAATAATAATAATAATAATAATAATAATAATAATAATAATAATAATAATAAAAAAAATAATAATAATAACTTTCTAAATTAATATTATAAAAACGTTGGCAGCAAAAATATCTAAAAAATTATAAATTAAAATGGAACAAATTGCAAACATAACTTCTAGATTTTATTTTTTTTTTATTTTTTATTTTAATAATAAAAATGATTTCACTTTCTGTAGATCCTGAGGCAGATATTTGGGAAAATGAAAAGAAGGAAATTTATTTGAAAAACAGCTGTTATTATTATTATTATTATTATTATTATTATTATTATTATTATTATTATTATTATTATTATTATTATTATTATTAATTATTAATTATTATTATTATTATTATTATTATTATTATTATTATTATTATTATTATTATTATTATTAGTAGTAGTAGTAGTAGTAGTAGTAGTAGTAATAATATCATTATTGTTATTATTATTATTATTATTATTATTATTATTATTATTATTATATTATTATTATTATTATTTATTAATATTATATTAAAAATTTATTTTTTTTTTTTTTTATTTTATATAAAATTTATTATAATAATATATATATATATAATAATATTAATATATATATATATATATATATATATATATATATATATATATATATATATATATATATATATATATATATATATATATATATATATATATATATATATATATATATATATATATATAAATAAACGCAGAACAAGCTGATAAGTCAGAGGGACCTCAACAGGGAATCAAAGATAAAACTCCTTCGAGCACATTATCCTCGAAGGGCAAACCAGCTCTTCCTCCTTTGGAAGAACTCAGAAAAAAGGAAACCGAAGAAATCCTCAATTACATCCTTCCTCCAAGGGAATGGGAAGAAAATGGTATAGGAAAAAATGGAACTCTTAACGTACTTTGCAGGTGTAATAGATTAGTGTTATAACCCACATTGCAGAATCATGAAAAAGTCTTCTTTATTGATAGGTTATTTAAGGAGCATTTTTGAATTTCTTTATTGTGTTAAACTATAAGACTTACCTATTATGCTTTCCATTTAAATAGCATTGGTCAAATAACTGTAATTAAAATGATTTTATCTTTACAGAAATTATAATGTATTTAAAATAGCGTGAATTTCAGATTAAAAAAGATTATAACTCTTTTAGTAGGCTACTAAATATATTTTAATAGCAGTGTTGGGTTGGTATATATATATATATTATATATATATATATATATATATATATATATATATATATATATATATATATATATATATATATATAATATATATAATTAGAAAGGTTAAAGCCAACACCAAGGGTTTCCACATATCATTTATTATACTGTGAACGTTTCAAACCTTAACGCGGTCCGTCTTCAGCACAATCTAAGTTCTAAAAATTTATAATTTAAAATATAAACCAAATATAAATTCATCAACTATATATAAAGTATTAAAATAATAATGATAATTGCAATAAAATAATAAAAATATAGGAATAATATTGATATTAAAATAACATAAACAAAAACCAAGACTAAAGTCGAAATTTTGCAACACCAAGTAATATTAAAAAGGCTGGACTATTTTGGGAAAAAGGACTTCATCATTGTGTGAAAAGAACAGATGAAGAAGCTTGATCATTTAAGGATGGGGAATGAGTTTTTTTATATAAAGACAAAAAAATATTACGATCAAGAAGAGAAGACGAATGTCGGAGTATAGAGAAATCGGAAGAAGAAAAAGGATGGGTATCCCCATGGTCTCTTATGGTACAGTGTTCCGGAGAAGAAAGAGGAAGGTCAGTTCTGAAGGAAACTCCTCTATGTTTATCAATCCTCACTTTTAATTTTTATTTGGTGTTTATTTTAAATTATAAGTTTTTAGAACTTAGATTGTGCTGAAGACGGACCGCTTTAAAGTTTGAAACATTCACAGTATAATAAATGATATGTGGGAACCCTTGGTGTTGGCTTTAACTTTTTTGACTAGACTGAAGTTCACAAGGAACGAAGCTATATATTATATATATATATATATATATATATATATATATATATATATATATTATATATATATATATATATATATATATATATATATATATATTATATATATATATATATATATTCAAGAATATCAGATAGTCTTTGCATCCTTTTCAGAAGGAGCTTTTAATCCGAATGGCACTTCCTATGCAATTCTTGACCATTTTATCCTTTCCACTTCTGCATTTCTTCTATATATATGTTTAACAATATGTAAATTGAAAGTTTCTTGCCTTCTTCACAGTCTACATCTACGTGGTTTCGATTAGCCTTTAAACGA
>SEYY01019036.1:90000-97500 GCA_009176605.1 Armadillidium nasatum | reverse complement strand
AGGGAATACTTTGAATTTTTTTTTTTTTTTTTTTTTTTTTTTTTTTTTTAAAACTTCGAAAACAGTTAATCATTTAACTCTTATCAGAACTTTATCAGATAACTTTCCTTTTGTTTAATGTGTTAAAATAATAAGTGGGATCATAAATCAATATGTTATCTTTTGTTATATATATATATATATATATATATATATATATATATATATATATATATATATATATATATATATATATATATATATATATATATATATATATATATATATATATATATATATATATATATATATATATATATATATATATATATATATATATATATATATATATATATATATATATATATATATATATATATATATATATATATATATATATATATATATATATATATATATATATATATATATATATATATATATATATATATATATATATATATATATATATATATATATATATATATATATATATATATATATATATATATATATATATATATATATATATATATATATATATATATATATATATATATATATATATATATATATATATATATATATATATATATATATATATATATATATATATATATATATCGTCCTTCATATTCTAAATTGAACTGCAACTGAGACATAAATGAATTTAAAATCTATAATGCCTTAAAAGCAACGAACAAAGTTTTTGAACACAGAAAAAAAAAAACAAAGAAAAAAAACAGTAAACAAAAGATGAAGTTTTTTAACTCACCTGTTTTCTATATATGAAACCGTAAATTTGTTCACCTGTTTTTCTTTGTAAGGAAGATTATTATTTCTTTATCAGTCCAAATACTTTTCTGACTTCTGTTATTGCACTTTAATTATTATTATTATTATTATTATTATTATTATTATTATTATTATTATTATTATTATTATTATTATTATTATTATTATTATTTTTATTTTTACAGTTTATTATTACTTATTATTTTACCATTATGATAATTTTATTATTATTATTTTTATCATTATTATTAATATTGTTACTTTTATTACTACTGATTTTTTTTCATTATTTTTATAACTTTCATGTTATTATTATTATTATTATTATATATTATTATTATTATTATTATTATTATTATTATTATTATTATTATTATTATTATTATTGTCTTTATGGTATTGATATTAATGTGACTGTCTTGTGTCATGGGTGGTTATTGGTCGCCAATCTATGTCACTGTGATTATTATTTTAATGTTTTTTTTTCTTCTATGATTGTCGTCATTCACTATTATTATTATTATTATTATTATTATTATTATTATTATTATTATTATTATTATTATTATTATTATATTTATTATTATTATCATAGGACAATTGGAGAATTTTTCTTAGCATGGTTCTAAAGGCTGGGAACCTTTTTCACCAGTATTTTCATACCATGTACGGTTGCAGGAACATGAAATTTCTGCAGCCGACCCCACCCTGCATCTTGAGGGATATGATGTATTGTATAAAAAAATTATTATTTTTATTATTATTATTATTAATATTATTATTATTATTATTATTATTATTATTATTATTATTATTATTATTATTATTATTATTATTATTATAATTATTATTATTACTATTGTTACAATTATAATTATTAGTATTGTCAGTTTTTATTATTAATATTGTTTATATTAATAATATTAAAAAATATTATTATTAGTACTATTATTATTAATATTATTATTATACTTATATTATTAATATTAATATTAATATTATTATTATTATTATTATTATTATTATTATTATTATTATTATTATTATTGCTATTGTTTAATAATAATAATAATAATAATAATAATAATAATAATAATAATAATAATAATCATAATTATTATTATTTTTATTATTATTACTATTATTGGTGTTATAATAATAATAATAATAATAATAATAATAATAATAATAATAATAATAGTAATAATTATTTTTATTATTATTACTATTTTCTTTTTTCCCCACTGAACTTAGGTTGTAATTGTTCACATCAAGGTAATGTCGTTAAGATTTAGCTTTTCACATTAGTCTGCAAATATTTTTTTTTGTTCTTTGATATTCTTTTTGCACTGCTTTAATCTCAAATTTTTTTTTTTTTTTTTGCTGATGTCTGAGGTACGTGCTGATGTATCACGGTTTCTTTAATCATTAGAAATATGAATTTTGCTTGTATTATTTGAGAACGACATGGAATGTATGTTTGAGGATGCCGACGTTACAAGAGAGAGTTTGAAATCTCCTGTAGGACTCAATATATTGAACATATTGTGTTTTAATATTAAAAGTATTGGTGAAAATTTTTGTGATTCTTTGATATTGCTTGAGATTCTAAGTTTTAGGTTTTCTGTGATTACTTTAACGGAGAATTGGCTTCCTCCGGGTGAAGAATGCATTTATGGAAACCGTGGATATCCATCATTTGCAGTTTGCAGAAAACAATACGGTGGAGGTGTTCTATTGCTTTGCTTGGAGTGTTTGAATATTAAGATTTAGAGGATTTATCCTAGATTCAAAATACATTTGAATCGTCATTTGTTTTGCATTAAATTGCAGGGAAACATATGTATTGTTGTGGGGGTAATCTATAAATCACTTCTCTATAATATTCCTGATTTTGCCGGTGAGTTGAAAGAGAAGCTTATTGAAAAAATTCATTGCTAAAATCTAATACTATGTGGTGACTTTAACATTGATTTAAAAGAAGGGTAAAAAATCTCTAATTTTGATTTTATTTCGACCATCTTGGACTATAATTTGAGACCTACCATTAAAGTACCAACAAGGGTAACCAACCAGTCGTCGTCTATAACTGATAACATGTGATTTTCTTCTCATTAAGAGATGAATTCTGATGTTATTGATATAAATATTACTAATCATTTTCCAGTTTATGCTCTATTTGATTTGAAAGATCCTTTCCCTCATAAATATATATATCACATTCAAAACGTATAGCCACACAAATCTCCTCGAATTTAGGACCGGTCTTGCTTAGATATGCCTTATCCTCACAAGATGGAATGACGCGAAAGTTTTGATGGAGGAATTGGATGATTTATTTAATACTCCTTTGGGAAAACCTAAAACAAAGAAGCTAAAATGAAAATAAATTAGCAGTTCTTTTATCACACATGACCTTTTTTAAATTAAAAAAGCATAAATTGTTTAAAAAAAAACTGTCGTTTGTCACGTTTAAAAATTATAAAAATCTGCTGAACCGGAACTTAAGATTGACTAAACGGAAATATTTTAATCATAAACTGTACAATGTAGAAAATACAAAGCAGACTTGGAACATAATAATCTGATTAATTAAGACTATTCACCAAACAAGCAATTTGTCGCTTAGAGTTGGCCAAGAAATCATTGCGAATCCATTGCAGGTTGTCTTTGCTTTTAATTGTAGCCTACTTTTATTGAGACTCCACTCAGCTTGAAAGCTTCCTTATCACCGGGAGATTTCCGATTCTTCTGAATATTTACCCATACATAATAATAGTTTCTTTTTCACACCAGTGATATCCCAGGAGATGATCGTCACAATATTGCAAGATACGAAGGAAAATTCCTTTCACACATCAGATTTGCTCAAATCTTGAAGACAGTTATTGAAGTACTATCTCATGTGTATCTCTACTGGTATTTTCACGGATTGTCAAGATTTAGGTAATGTCATATCTATTTTCAAAGGGGTGACCAGTTGTGCCTTGAAAAGTATCGTCCAATATCAACATCACACACTTTCTCAAAAGGTTTCGAAAATGTATATTTGAAAGAATTTATTCATTCGTCAGGAATAATCAACTCTTTAATGAACTTCTATTTGGTTTTATGAAGGGAAGATGAATATAAGAAGCAACTATGAATCTGATCAACTACTTAAACAACACGTTCTTGCGGAATCTCTACACGGTCGCTGTCTTTATCGATTTGTTTCATTTGGTTTCCCAACTTATTCTTTTATTTAAATTGGAAAAGTATGGCATATGCGGAAGCGTCTCGGACCTTCTGAGGAACTATTTTATTAGCCGAAGACATTATGTGGAGGTTAATGGAATGGTTTTACTTAATGAAAACTCCTCAGGATTCGTCTTTGGGTTCACTATTGTTCATTATTTACCTCAATGACCTTATACATCTTCAGTTTGAGTCAAATTATATTATGCATGCTGATGATATAATCATATATGCTTCCTGTAATTGTGCTAGTGATTGTAAGGAGGTAATAATCGTAGACTTTGAGTTGTTTTATAAATGGACTCTTGCCAACAAATTGATAGTTAATTTGACAAGAACAAAGCAAATGATATTTACTGCCCGATCGCAATGTGAACTTGGTATCAAATTGGGAAACTATTTTCTAAAGAGGGTTTCTGGATATAATTAACTTCTTCAATTAATAAATCGAATGGCATATTTTACATCCTTAAAAGATTCCTGAAACCAGACATACTGATAAAAATTTACTTAGCAATCATCTATCATCAATAAGTTTGCATATATTGATATGGGACGGATCTAATGCTACAACAATGAGGCCTTTAAAAGTTTCTCATAATAATGTATTACGAAACATTTGTTTTTCATTGAACCTCTAACATACTCAGGACATGTTAACTGTTGAAGATCTTTATAGATTACACCTGTTGGAGTTCATGTACTTGATTGCAAATATCAGTGATTACTTGCTGGTAGATGGATTGAGTTAAATTCAGTGGTCATATATCCATGATATCAGGAGAAACTTAATCTACCCAATACCTCCCACTAGAATCAATGTTAATAAGGAATTTTTTTTAACAAATGCAATAAAAGAATGGTTCGAAGCTTCTGATTTAATGAGAGATTCGCCATTTAGGACATTAATTAATTTAAGAATGAATTAATTAATTAAATTAATTAAAATAATTAATGAACTGTGTTTTGTGGATGCAATTATCACATGATTATATTTATGTTAACTTGTTAAGTATTGCAAAATAGCTTAAGTAATATTAATCAATAAAAGTCTAAAATATAAAGTCTAAAGTCTATTATTAACATTGTATATTATTGTAATTATTATCATTGTTATTGTTATTATTATTAACATTATTATTATCATTATTATTACTATTATGAATAATAATAATAATAATAATAATAATAATATTAATTATTATTATTATTATTATTATTATTATTATTATTATTATTATTATTATTATTATTATTATTATTATTATCATTTTATTGTTATTAGGATTATTAATATCTTATTATTGTTTTTATTATTATTATTATTATTATTATTATTATTATTATTATTATTATTATTATTATTAGCATTATTAGTAGTAGTATTTAAGAAAAAATCTAAATAGCAACAGTGCTTGTTATCAAAATGAGAGTTGCAAGTTCAATATCGAAAACTGGTTCATATTCTCAGCAATAACGATTTAATTACTCCCTTACAACTCTAACGATGTTTTAAAGAGTAGAAAAATATTAAAATTGTTAAGCTTAGTTAAAAATTTGACGAAACTTTATTGAAAACAAAACAATTTTTAAAGATTGAATTAAATTTCAGAAAGCTAAAATTGTGTTCGAGGAAACTTTTATTTCATTTTATATATTTTTTTGTAAGAAATGTAATAATAATAATAATAAAATTAAAAATCATAATATTGATAATAATAATGGTAATATAATAATAATAATAATAATAATAATAATAATAATAATAATAATAATAATAATAATAATAATATAATAATAATAATAATAATAATAATAATAATAATAATAATAATAATAATAATAATAATAATAATAATAATAATAATAATAATAAAATAATTGTGATAATAATAACAATGATTATTATTATAATTAAAATGATAATAAAATAATATTAATAATAATAATAATAGTAATTGCAATTGTGATAATAATAATATAATAATAATAATAATAATAATAATAATAATAACAGTAATAGTAATACTACTACTACTACTACTACTAATAGTAATAATAATATATTTCGATTTGTCACAATTTATTTTACCAAGACAGTAACATTTTTTTATTTTTACATATTTTTACAAATATTTATTTACTTAAAATAAGCACAAGAGACATAAAGAAATATTAAAAAAGTCTTTAAATAATACTTTAAATAAACAAGGATAAGAATTATGGACTAAATATATTTATGAATTAACATAATGGTAATCTTTAATCTTTAATTTATGAATTAACATAATGATAATCTTTAATATGAATTAAAATAATGATAATCTTTAATCTTTGATTTAACATAATGATAATCTATAATCTTTAATTTTGATTTAGCAAAAGGATAATCTTTAATCTTTAATTTATGAATTAACATAATGATAATCTTTAATCTTTAATTTTAAATTACATAATGATAATCTTTAATCTTTAATCTTTAATTTTAAATTACATATGATAATCTTTAATCTTTAATTTATGATTTAACATAATGATAATCTTAAATCTTTAATTAACATAATGATAATCTTTAATCTTTAATTTTAAATTACATAATGATAATCTTTAATCTTTAATCTTTAATTTTAAATTACATAATGATAATCTTTAATCTTTAATTTACGAATTAAGGTAATGATAATCTTTAATCTTTAATTCTTGATTTAACATAAGGATAATCATTAATCTTTAATTTATGAATTAACATAATGATAAATTTTAATCCTTAATTTAAATTCATTTTTCAGTTACAAATTTAGAAAAATCATTTATAAATTCATTTATAATAAAAAAAACTAAATGGGCATCTTTTAGAATGTTAAGTCAAAATTTAAGTTTACAAATTTTGAAAAATTATTTATAAAGTAGATATTAGTTTTTGAGCTTCACATGAGGAGTTCAAAATTTAAAATGAAAGGGGCAAACGCTGGTATGCCCCATCTGTCAATCAATCAGTCGCGGAACCAGTAAATGTCGACGTAGTCAGACTCAGGTAAGTAAACTGGCACACGATGGTGAAAAATCGAAAGGTCATCAGCCGTCTTCTTCAAGATTTTAAGTCAAAAGTTAAGGTTACAAATTTTGAATAATTAATTGGGTTAAACGCTGGTATGACACATCTGTCAATCAACCAGTCGTGTAACCAATTCGAAACTAGGAACTCCTCATGTGAAGCTCAAAGACTAATATCTTATTTATTAATAATTTTTCAAAATTTATAATCTATTAACTTTTGGCTTAACATTTTAAAATAAATTATTCATATTCTAGAATCCAAGTTTTGATGATGACTGAAGTTGGAGGACGAAACCGGTCAGCAAGTAGAAAAAAATTGTTCGGAAAATTGAAAGAGAAAAATCAACAAAAAATAATAATAATAATGTTAATAATAGTTATAATAATAATAATAAATAATAATAATAATAATAATAATAATAATAATAATAA
>SEYY01019036.1:82500-85000 GCA_009176605.1 Armadillidium nasatum | reverse complement strand
ATCTTGGTTTTCTGCTATCTGTAATACTTAGTTATTTTGTAACCACATTGTAAAAAAAAACTTCTCATAGGTGATAAAGTTTTGGTACCACCAAGATTATGCATCCGACTTGCCCTCTTGCATGGTCTATTTTCTTTATTAATTTCTGCAACATTCGCGTTGTTCTGGGCAATTTCCATTTTGCTGAACATCACATCTCTTCTTTTAGACCTAATCTCTTATTCTTGACAGAAACTCAGGTGCTTGATCGTTCTGATAGCAAACCATTTTGTTTCCTCTTACTGTCTCTATCTTCAATTTTCAGTCAAAGGAGAATATGTGCTCTACAATTTTGTTTATTCTCGTGCCTCTAATCTGGAATCTTCTGAATTTTCCACCTTGTGCCTACTAAAGCTTTCTTGTTATTTTACGTTTAAATTCAAATGTTCTCTTTATTTATCTCCTAATTTACTAATTTTCCTAATTTTTTGGACTATCTAAACTCTAAAACAAAGAACATTCTCTCTTCTTCTTTCTAAGAAATAATCATATTAGGTGATTTCAATATTCACCGCCACCAATGACTTTCTTCTAGTTTCCATGATACAGCCGGTGAACAACCTTGTGTAGTGTTTGAAGTTCCCTACTAGTATCCCTGATCATCTTGGAAATAAGGTCAACATTCTAGCCCTTTTTTAAAACTTCTAATCCATATGCTGTCAAACTCTATCCTCCTCTGAGTTTTTCTGATCGCTTTCTTATCTCTGATTCCTCTTCTATCTTTTTAAGTCTTCCTCAAGAAAAATTTCCCCTTATTTTGAGGAAACGTTTGTGACTTTTCGGTACCAAAGCTATTCGGACTTTCAGTTGTACTTCTTTGATTCATTGTGGAACGATTATCGCTTTCGTATGAGGGGTCTAAATGCTTGTACA
This sequence comes from Armadillidium nasatum, assembly GCA_009176605.1. Classification (NCBI taxonomy): domain Eukaryota; kingdom Metazoa; phylum Arthropoda; class Malacostraca; order Isopoda; family Armadillidiidae; genus Armadillidium; species Armadillidium nasatum. The sequence goes on along the minus strand of SEYY01019036.1, from coordinate 84,088 downwards.
GAGCGCGTTACCGAGGTGATTCACTGTGGCACGGAGAGTATACATTCTATTACCTTTCCCCTCTACTAAACCTTACAAACCTTGGTTTAACTCTGCTTATTCTCGGGATATTTGACACAGGAATGCTGCCTTCAGGAATTTCCATTGTTTTCAAACTTCAGAAAATTGTGCAATTTAATTTCATCCCAAAATCTGTTCTTCTTTTTATAACACCAAAAATTCATTTCTCAATGTCAAATGCAATAAGTTTTCTGGCTCCTCTTTCTCTCTTTCAGGCAGTTTGTAAAAATGTCAACTCAAGATTTGCCTCTTCCTCTTTCCCTCCACTAGTGTTTCCTTTCAGCACAATTGCAGTTTACCTTCTTCAAAAGCAAACTTTTTGCTCAGACTATTGCCACTAAATCAGCTTCAGATGATTTTGGAGCTATACCTCCTCATTCAACCCTTCCCTCCCCAGCTCATTTATGCCTAAAATTGTAATTTCTTCTAAAGAAATCCATTTCTGCTCTCTCTTAGTTTTACACTAAGAAGACTTATGGAACTGATGGTATCCCTCCTATGGTTCTCAAAATTTGTACTTTTTAGTTTTCACCCTGCTTTGGCAAAATGTTTCGTCTCTGTCTTGCTACTTCAACCTTCCTTTCTTGCTGGAAACGTGCTCTCATATAGCATGTGCCGAAAAAGGGGTACCTTTCCAATCATTCAGCTACCATCCCATTTTTTCAACTTCCCTTCTTTCTAAAGTTTCTTGTTAAGAATTAGAGAGATCTCAAATCTTCTATTCTTATCTCTGATCGTCATTATGGCTTCCGTAAAAAAAGTTCTATTGATGATTTTCTTTCCCTTCTTGGTAGTCCTCTCTTCGGCATTTCAGTAAATCTTTTGGTGTCTCGTTAGACAAATCGAAAGCTTCCGATAGAGTGTTGCGCAAATCTTTAATTTTTAAACTTCCCTCTTTCGGAATTTATTCTCTCTGATTTTCCTGCCGATCTTTCTATAGCAGCCGATGAAGACTGCCACAGTTCTTCCTTTAAATTTATTATCAATGGTGTTCCTCAGAGATTTGTTCTAACTCCAACTTTTTTTTCTAGTTTCATTAAAGACCTCTCCATATTTAATCACGTATCCACTCCTATGCTAATGACTCCACTCTTCATTAGTCCTTCTAATTTGAAAGACACCACTCCCAACATCAGTTAATTGACGCAAGAATGGTTGTCTTGGAGCAACTTACCTGTAACCTTTCTCCTATTTCAATCTTGGTCAAAGAAAATAAGGCTGTTTTAAATGTTTCAAAAATTCAGTTCCTCCATCTCTCTACTCGAGACAACCTTCCACACGACTATGACATCTTCGAAAACACTCAGCTTAAACATTCTTAGGTTATTAATTTTCTCGGTGTTCTTTTTCGTGATCTTTCTAACTTTTCTTTCTAAACAAAAGTTGTTCTAGGTACCTTCGTACTTTTTCACACCACCCGAGTTGCTTGCTCCTTATTCGAGTGTTGTTCGCCCCTTTATGAAGTATGCGTCACACATCTGGGATGGTCATCTCGTACACCTTTCCTTGAATAGGTGGAGTCTAGGGA
>SEYY01019036.1:67500-77500 GCA_009176605.1 Armadillidium nasatum | reverse complement strand
CGTGCGCAATAGATCCATTTTTACACTCTTCTGCGCAGACTTTTCGCATCGGACTAATGATTCTTTTTATTATTCATATATATATTATATTATATATATATATATATATATATATATATATATATATATATATATATATATATATATTTATATATATATATATATATATATATATATATATATATATATATATATATATATATATATATATATATATATTATATATATATATATATATATATATATATATATATATATATTATATATATATATATATATATATATATATATATATATATATATATATATATATATATATATATATATATATATATATATATATATATATATATATTATATATATATATTTGTTTTTCCTTTCTTTTTTTTCTTTTGAGATAAAATTGTATGTGAATAATAGAAATAAGATCATTATTAATTATATGGCACTAAAGTGTTTATATGAAACCTTGAATAGAGAATTAAATATTACCTGTTTTAATAAAGTTAAAGAAAAAATAAACTATGATGAAAACTATATGGCTTAATGCCATTATTTTACGTAACATATAATTAATTACTTCTAAATATTTCATATTAAACTTTATTTTTAAAATGGATTAAAAAAAACTTTCTTTTATAGGTAAATGCTCTTTAAATATTAATAATCTATTCATATATATTCTCAGGTTAAATTATGATGGAAAAAGTTTTTTTTTTTTTTTTTTTTTTGCATGTATGTGTGTGTGTGCTTTCTTTTTTTATACTATATTGAGAACCTAATTTTCATTGATAATTAGGGTTTTAATAAAGAATGAATACACACTTTGAGAACAAATATTTTTAACAAATTTTTAAGGGTAAAACATTTGTTCATATAGAAAGCCAAAAAAAGTGTAACTGTGAAACTGTAACTGTGAAACTGTGTAACTGTGAAATGGTGTCTCAGTTTCTTCTATAACCATTTTAATCTCCAACATGTTTAGTTCTCCATTATTTTAATGTTTATTTTTTTCAACTGTTCAGATGGTATACATAATTAATGCATCGTTAGTAAAACTGTTCAAATGCGATATATTAATAATCATAAAAATTCCGTATTTTTTATTCTAAATTTTTCCAATGCTGCATTCACACACACACACACACAACCACCAACAAAAAATTTACCTGAAACTTCGGTATGTAGGATCACTTACATTTCAAATTATTAGAAATACTCTTACTCTACTTGAAGTTACATTCCCCCAATGATAGTTTATTCTTATAAATTATAACTCCCTCTCAGTTCATACTTTCTTCAGACACAAGGAATCTCTATCAACGCTTCTCAGATCCTCATTAATTTATTTATTTAAGTGTACCAGCTGTAATGCTGAGAATGTAGGCCAAACTGATCTACTGTTAAATGTGAGAATTGACAAGCATAGAAAAGGAAGAGGAGTTTCCTTTAGAACTGATCATCCACTTTGCTCTCCTGAACAATCAGCCATAAGATACTATGAAGATTCCCACCCTTTTTCTTCTTGCAGTTTCTCTATTCTTCAACATTCATCTTTGATTCTTGATTGTAGGATATTAGAGTATTTATATTTAAAAACTAATTGCCTATCCTTAAATGATAAAGCTTCTTCTATCATTTTTTTCAACCAATGATAAAGTCCTTTTCCCCAAAATAGTCCAGCCTTATTTTTATTCCTCGGGGTTACTAAATTTCGATTTTAGTCTTGGTTTTATTGATGTTATTATTATATCAATATTATTACAACATTTTTATCATTTTAGATAATATATATATATATATATATATATATATATATATATATATATATATATATATATATATATATATATATATATATATATATATATATATATATATAAGTGTGTGTGTATTTCCGTGTTCACTTCGCACATACACATGCATACACACCTAACTCTCTGTACATCTCTTAGTATAATACCTAGAATATAGATTCAGGTAAAAAAAGTTAAAAAACATAATTGAAAATATTGATTTTAGAAGATTTTATCAGTTTTTAGAAGTATCGATAAAACCTATTGATTATTCCCATTAAAATTTCAAGAGCTAATGTAAAATATTAAGAAACGAACAAACGAACAAACGACTTTGTTTATCACGGAAGTTTCGTCAGGTACTTTTTCTTTGTTCTGGTTTAATGTTCCTTATGCGGCAATAAAAAATCGATGTTGAACAGTTTATTATTATTATTATTATTATTATTATTATTATTATTATTATTATTATTATTATTATTATTATTATTATTATTATTATTATTATTATAATTATTAATAAAAAAAATTATTAATTATTATTATTATTATTTATTATTTATTTATTATTATTATTATTATTATTATTATTATTATTATTATTATTGTTGTTGTTTGTTTTTGCTGTTACTGCTGCTGTTTTTAATTATGTTGTTGCAACTATTATTAATAATTATTGTTATTATAGTTATTGTTATTATTATTATGATTATTAATATTTTTATAATAATAATAATAATAATAATTATTATTATTATTATTATTATTATTATTATTATTATTATTATTATAATAATTGTAATTATTATAATTTTTTATTATTATTATTATTATTATTATTATTATTATTATTATTATTATTATTATTATTATTATTGCATCATTATTATTATTATTATATACTATTACAATATTTACTTATTTTCATGTAAATATATAAGATATGAAAGAAAACATGGTCTTATAGGACTAACTCGTCACTACAGCAGTATTAATGTTAATAATATTATTATTAATATTATTAATATCATTTTTGTAATTTCATTTGGTACATTATTGTAAAATTCTTATTAATTCAATAAAAGATATTTGATTTCTGAATATTCTTATTCTTATTCTTATTATTATTATTATTATTATTATTATTATTATTATTATTATTATTATTATTATTATTATTATTATTATTATTATTATTATTATTATTATTATTATTATTATTTATTATTATTATTATTATTATTATTATTATTATTATTATATTATTATTATTATTATTATTATTTATTTTATTATTATTTTTTTATTATTATTTTATATATTATTATTTTTATTTTATATTATTATTTATTATTATTATTATTATTATTATTATTATTATTATTTTATTATTTTTAGGTTAAAGATTACGACTTTAAAAAAATTAAATTATATTACTCAATGTTGATTTCTTAGCTATAAACTTCATTTTATTGATGACTGATATTTTTTGTATAAATTTAATGGGCTTAAAGAACGAATTCGTCCACCCAGAAGCCCATTTCATTGTTGTATTAATACATTATAAAGTATACGAACCTTTTTTATAATACGAATTGTACTTTAAAATGATAAGATTAGAGATAAAAAGGAAAAATTATTACTATTATTATTATTATTTTATTGTTATTTTATTATTATTATTATTATTATTATTATTATTATTATTATTTATTATTATATTATTTAATTATATATTATTATTATTATTATTATTATATTATTATATTATTATTATATTATTATTATTATTATTATTATTATTATTATTATTATTATTAATATTATTATTATTATTATTATTATTATTATTATTATTATTATTATTATTATTAGTCGGAATCGGAGCGGAATTGGAAAATTTTATCCCATTAATGGGACTAGAACCGTACTCAGTGTCAGGAAATTATTACTATTATAATATTATTATTATTTTTTTTTTTTTTTTTTTTTTTTTTTTTTTTTTTTTTTTTTTTTTTTTTTTTTTTTTTTTTTTTTTTTTTTTTTTTTTTTTTTTTATTATTATTATTATTTGACTTCAGGTTAACTAATAAAACTATTCATATAAATCTTTTTGGTTTGATACTTTTTTTTGCTTGTTATAAAATTAATATCATCTTTTGTTCATTCGAAAATTCTTCCTCTCATTTCTTCTCCATTATGAGTACTTTGTACTACACCAGTGACGAAAATGAGGATGATTAACTTATGAATACCTTGTCTTACATATGATAAAAATGAAGATGATCAGCTTTTGAATACCTTATACTCCCTCAGTAAAGAGGATGAGTATGATGAGCAAAACATTTCTTTACTAGAAAGCGGAGACGAGTACTTCAAATATTTAAAATGATGGCAGTTGCTAAGTAAGTATAATTATATGTGGAAAAATAATTCCCGTCGATAATTAGTTTATTAAATATCAAGACAAGCAATCCTCCTCGATAATGGAAAATGAAGAAAATGAAGAAAAAGAGATTAAAGATGTGGTTCCAAGAAAAATTTCATTTTAAAACGAGGTGGGGTGAAAGTTTTATAAAGAGAGAGAAAAAAGAAAGAAAGAGAGAGAGAGAGAGAGAGAGAGAGAGAGAGAGAGAGAGAGAGAGAGAGAGAGAGAGAGAGAGAGAGAGAGAGAGAGAGAGAGAGAGAGAGTGAAAGAAAAAAAAAAATAAAATATAGGTGAAAAATTTATAGAATTTCTTTTTAAAAAAAAAAAAAAAAAAAAAAAAAAAAAAAAAAAAAAAAAAAAAAAAAAAAAAAAAAAAAAAAAAAAAAAAAAGGAAAATTTAAAATAAGATTTCGGGAAGAGATTCTAAAATAATGCAAAAGGATCTAAAATAGAGAGAAAGAGAAATGTAAGAAGGGTGTGAAAAAAGTAAAACTAAAATCAAGGTTAAAAATGACAAAATAAAAAAAAAAAAAAAAAATAAATTCAAACAAAGAAAAGAAAGATATGTTACCGAATTAGGCGCATTTTCTTTCGAAGTTTATCATAGCAGAAGGTACAGAATCAAAAGAGGTACTTGAACTTCTTTGGAAAGGACCTTGGCATAAAGGTAGTCCTATTAACTAACGTGCATGAATATGCTGGTGCGATCCTTCATATGGACCATATATTAAATTACCAAGATTGTTCCTCTCTTCCAATAGGGCAATGCCCGTGTGTTGTGACTTTTAAAAAAAAAGTGAAATATCTCCAATGGATTAAACCCGATAAAAGGAATTAAAATCTAGATTTATAGCTTTAAAACCGGTTAAAGGTTCAAAATCTTGTTAAAGGATACAAAATTTGGTGAAAGGATTTAACATTCGGTTCAAAAGTTCAGTTCCGGTTAAAAGGAATAAAAATCCAGATAAATAGCTTTAAATTCGGTTAAAGGTTTAAGATCCGATTAAAGAATTCAAAATCCGGTTAAAGGTTTAAGATCCGATTAAAGGATTCAAAATCCGGTTAAAGGTTTAAGATATGGTTAAAGGATTCAAAATCCGGTTAAAGATTTAAGATCCGGTTAAAGGTTTAAGATCAGGTTAAAGGATTCAAAATCCGGTTAAAGGTTTAAGATCAGGTTAAAGATTCAAAATCCGATTTAAGGATTTAACATACAATTCAAAAGTTCAAATCCGGTTAACAATGACTGAAAAGAAAGAGCCTATCTGTTTAATTCAAACAATAAGTATAAAGAATGTTATAAGAAAAAAACATCTATCGTTTCTTATTTTGAAATATTTTTTCTTACAATACTTGTTATCGATTCCTTCAATGGAACCGATGAGAAAAATCAGGTTTCACTTTTATTTATATTGAAAAAAAAAAAAAGTGTCAGCTGGACGAAAATTGAATTTTACGATTATCAGGTAATAATAATAATAATAATAATAATAATAATAATAATAATAATAATAATAATAATAATAATAACAATAATGTTAATAAATTTTTATTCATTATTATTGTTTTTATTGTTATTAATAGTATTATTAATAATTCATTATTATTATTATTATTATTATTATTATTATTATTATTATTATTATTATTATTATTATTATTATTATTATTATTATTATTATTATTATTATTACTGTTATTAATATTATTATTATAATAATTGCTATTATTGTTATTATTATTATTATTATTATTATTATTATTATTATTATTATTATTTCTGCTTTATTTATTATTATTATTATTGTTATTTTTATTACTATTGCTTTTATTATTATAATTATTATATTTATTCTTCTTTTTATTATTGACATTATTATCATCGTTATTTTTAATATTATTTTCGTTATTACTATTATTTTTATAATTATTATTATTATTATTATTATTATTATTATTATTATTATTAATATTATTATTATTATTATTATTATTATTATTATTATTATTATTATTATTATTATTATTATTATTATTATTATCAGTATTATTTTGAATTGTTAAATTGACATAGACTCTTTTTACTTATCTTTCCGTATAATATTCTGCATTCTAAATCTATAAAAGGGAGCACTTTTAAGTCTGATGGAATCAATGTAATGTGTTCATTAAAAATCGTACCTCATTCTTGCCAGGGTCAGGGTCCAGTGGAGAAGCCTGAACACTTCCTGGGTGTTGGCCTGTCAGGTCACTCTGAAATCATGTAAATGCTTAATAAAATATAATTAAAGTTTACTCACCAGTGAACTTATTTAATTACAATCCATGTTTATAAGAGTAAATTTCCTCATTTCTCTAATAGGACTCATATCTTCATTCACCATAATTGATCTCACCTGTATAATTGATCCTGAAGCTTCATAATAGTTCATCATGTTTGATTTAAGAACATTCTTTTTTCAGTTGTTACTCTCTATTCATTGTTATCATGGGGAATTCAGTTATTTTTTCCTTTCTTATTATAAAAGAAATAACAGACCTTGTTTGCATCTTACATATTAATTCCTTTCCTTGATATAAATTTTTCTCATTATTTTAATTTAGTTTTGAATTGGAGTTGATAATACGTCGTTCGTATTTTTATAGGGGCTTTTAGACTATTTTTTCCTTTTTAAAAATTTTAGGGTTAGATCTCATGGTTATTTTTAAAAGATTTTTCCTCTCACACTTTAAATCCCAGATTTTAAAGAAGAACTGAAAAAATGTTCTGCGTTTACGTATACCTCGATCGAATTAAATGGAGACATATTTGCAAAGCCTTATACAATCCATTCTTTGTCCTCGACCGATTTGATGACTGTTATAAAATTAAAAAACCTCTGAATTATCCATCTCCTTAGATTTTCTGTTTTCGCCCTTGACTTTATTTAATCATAGAATCATCCATTGAACAACACATCTGTGTTCAGAAATTATTTTAAAACTTAAAACTTTTAAGATTGAGGTGAAAACTCAGGTGGAGATGGGATTACGCCTTGTCATAATATAGTTAATTAAAAATCGTACCTCAATCTTACTGAAACCAAGATCCAGTGGAGAAGCGTTATCACGTCTTATACGTTTATCTGTTAGATCACACTGAAAATGTGTGATTAATAACAAAAAATATTCTCACCAATTTAAAGGTTCTCGCCTTTACCTAAAAATGTTTTTGTCGTAGCTTAAATTTTGGTGTTTTAATATAGTTTATAATTATTTTAGAGCTCATATTAATTCGGTGTTATAGCAGGTTAAGCCTAGGTTGATGAATTTAAATATTGTTAAGCAACCGAAATTTAATGAACCCACATTATATAAAGGAGTTAGAGAGGAATTTTTTATAATTAAAAATTTACGAACGAAGCTTATATAACTAAAGACCCCATAATAAACAAATAAATAAAGTAAATAAATAAATAAATCCCTATAAAGACGCACTAATAAAGACAGTAGAATTAACTTGTAGAAATTCCAACGAAACTCTAAAAACCTGTTTAAGACAAGCATATAGCAAAAGAAGAGATTATAATTAATTGCAACTGAATTGTAACTGAATTGAATCTCTATTACGAAACTCTTATCAGATGACAAGACATAAGACAAGCCTTAAAGGCTCAATTAAAACCTTATTGTTTAGTAAGAACCTTATTAGGAATTGTAGGAAACTTTTACAGATATTCTTTTCTCCATCTTTTATTTATTATTTAATTTTAAATCATTTAAATCATAAGGGATAGCCTTAATGGTAAAGGTTTGACTTTGTTATTTATCTAATTCTTAAAAAAAAAAAAAAAGTGAATAAAAAATAATAAAGTAAAATAATAAATACATTAGCAAATATATACTCGTACGATATATATATATATATAATATATATATATATATATATATATATATATATATATATATATATATATATATATATATATATATATATATATATATATATATATATATATATATATATATATATATATATATATATATATATATATATATATATATATATATCAGCTCATTATTTTCAAATATATTTTAAAAAGTTTGGAATCGAAGAATTAAAAAACGATTAATGAAATGAAATAACCAAACATTTTATTTTAATTAACTTTTTTTATTTTAATTAATTTAATTATTATTATTATTATTATTATTATTATTATTATTATTATTATTATTATTATTATTATTATTATTAATTAACCTATATGTAACATTCCACCAATATTGCTTAAGATCCTTCATAATCCTCAAAAATTGGACAAATTCAACTGTAAGAGATTTAAATTAAGAAAAGTTCCATACAAAGAAAGAATCAATGACCATTAAGTAAATAGAGCACACATGTATTCAGTTAATGTTCAAGGCACGAAGTTTTTTCTGAAGTGTGTGTAATCGTAAAATACTTGCATAGATTTAGTATGTTATTTAAAATTAAATGCCTTTTTCAAACACCTGAACTATAAAGGTTTACGAGTTTTAATGCCGGATCATAGTATTAGAAAGTCAAAGCAATTGTTGATGTCACTGCTAAAATAAGATATTATAGTTATGACGTCATGATAGTCATAGGGATGGAAAAAGACGTCAAAAATGTCGAAATGTCAAAAACTCGTTATATATATATATATATATATATATATATATATATATATATATATATATATATATATATATATATATATATATATATATATATATATATATATATATATATATATATATATATATATATATATATATATATATATATATATATATATATATATATATATATATATATATATATATATATATATATATATATATATATATATATATATATATATATATATATATATATATATATATATATATATATATATATATATATATATATATATATATATATATATATATATATATAAAATATATTGAAAATATTGAAAAGTATAAAAATCGAAAATAAGGAAAAATGTCGAAACGTCAAAAAATCGAAACGTCAAAATATTGAGAGTACAAAAAACCGAAAATAAGGGGAAGAAAAGACGACAGAAATTTGGAACGTCAAAAAATCGAAAAAGTCAAAATGTTGAAAAGTATGACAAGTCGAATATGAAGCATCAAAAGCTTTGAAGTCATTTTATATTATTTTAAAAGTACTTCGGGTCGGGGATTTGGAGTCATTTATGAAATAATTCCACTCTAAAACCGGTTAGAATCCTGTGACTCTCAAACTTGGACTCTGACTCCAAATCTGACTCCCGTTTTAATGCTCTGATTCGTATAATAAAAAGTTTTTTTATTCGAATTCTTTCCTCGACGTTTGTCCAATGAAAATAAAATTTCTTTTAATAACGAAAAATTTGACAATGTTTATTTTTAATGTTACATAAAATCAAGCGTTACATATTAAAGTTCTCTAATTTTCATTTTCTTTTATTATTATTATTATTATTATTATTTTTTTTTTCATTATTATTATTATTATAAATATCATTATTATTATTATTATCATCATTAATGTTTACAAATAATGAGACATAAAATCAAGCTATAACTATTAAGTTTTCTAATTTTTATTTTCATAAATTATTATTATTATTATTATTATTATTATTATTATTATTATTATTATTATTATTATTATTATTATTATTATTATTATTATTATTATTATTATTATTATTATTATTATTATTATTATTATTATTATTATTATTATTATTATTATTATTATTATTATTATTATTATTA
>SEYY01019036.1:57500-60000 GCA_009176605.1 Armadillidium nasatum | reverse complement strand
TTCATAATAGAAATATTTTTAAAAATATAAATATTAGTAAATATTAGATTAGAGCTGAATATTAGATTGGTGGTAAAGTATCAAGTTTTGTTTGAATGGTTGTAACTTAAAATAAAGATAGATTAAAAATAAAATAAAATAAAATAAATTAAAAATAAAATAAAATAAAATATAAAAAATATAAAATAAAATAAAGATAAATTAAAAATTAACAACCAATAAGAGGTGTGAAGAAGAGTCTGAACTTAACGATGGCTGTAACTATTTAATGTAGAACAGAAGTGTCAAACTCATTGACAGTGAATGGCCGCATTCTATATATATATATATATATATATATATATATATATATATATATATATATATATATATATATATATATATATATATATATATATATATATATATATATATATATATATATATATATATATATATATATATATATATATATATATATATAATATATAACGAATATGTTGACAAAATAAGTAAAGATTTTAATACTATTCAGAATATAACTATCTAATGTTCGTTATATAAATTATATAAATATATATATATATATATATATATATATATATATATATATATATATATATATATATATATATATATATACGAGTATATACAACTTAATAAAAACCTCTTTATATACTAACAAAGATTACTAAAAGTTTAAAACCTTAATGAAACTATATGAATATAATGCCTTCTTTAACAGAATTACTCAAATAGGTTAATATTTCATTACTCCTTGACAGGTATTAGGGTATAAAAATATCTTTGCTTAGTGTTTTGTGTTTAACATAAACTATTTTTGTAATTAAAAATCTCAAATACTTTTATCCCTTTTTAATCTATTTATTTATGTATTTATTTATGGCTGGAGAATTATTTTATTAGTTTTTAGCTTAGAATGGGTTGATTGTTTCCTTATTATCATACATACACCATTTTGCCGACACCCTCCCTCACATATATATATATATATATATATATATATATATATATATATATATATATATATATATATATATATATATATATATATATATATATATATATATATATATATATATATATATATATATATATATATATATATATATATATATATATATATATATATAATATATATATATATATATATATATATATATATATATATATATATATATATATATATATATATATATATATATATATATATATATATATATATATATATATATATATATATATATAATATATATGTTGAACAGTGTTATAGTATTATTTGAATATTTTTAAAAAAAATTTTTTAATTGTTTTTTTTTCGTTGTTTTACAGATATTCACACTAATTTTTTTCACTACATCCTTCTCCTCATTCCTCTTTCCCCCCTCAGCATTTTCCCCTCGCACACTCATACTTTCCCCTTCAACCCTTTCCCCTTCTCTAAACTAGAACATAAATTTCACTTTTTTTTCTCTAGATTATTTTTATACCCCTCCCACACGTAATGCATTACCCTTCTATTACTCACATCTCCTCTACCCTCTTTCACTCATTTGATATCTATCTATCTATCTATCTACCCACTTTCTTTAAATATTATATCCATCTATTTCTCTCTCACACTTTATTTTCTTTATATTTTACCTCTCTCAGATTTATTTCTTGTACCTTCTTTCTTTCTCCTCTCTCCCTCTACTTTCTCTAACTTCTCTTTTTTTTCTTTCTATTTTTCTCTTCTCATCCCCTCTCTCATTCTTCACTCATATTTATTTAATTTTTATTATTATTATTTTAATTAATATTTTTTATTATTATTATTATTATTATTATTTCATTATTATTATTATTATTATTATTATTATTATTATTATTATTATTATTATTATTATTATTATTATCATTCTTCCTCTCACTCTCTTTCTATTTCTCTCACTCTCGATTGAACATAAGGCCAAAGAGATACCACTAAAATAAACCAGACATTTTGCCAAATTTCTTCAATCGAATATTTTTTTCTTCTTCTTATTTTGTTCACGTTCGAAAGTCATCGACAGTTCCTTTCAAGTGATCGATTTATATATTATTTATCGAAAAGGGAAAAGTAATCTATAATGCTTAGGCAGGAAGATCAGGAGCTTTAATATAAGTTATAATAATAATAATAATAATAATAATAATAATAATAATAATAATAATAATAATAATAATAATAATAATAATAATAAATAAAATTTTTTATTTTCAATATATTAATTTCATTAATAGTAATTAAAAGAAATTTAATGATAATAATAAAATAATTTTTATATAATAATAATAATAATAATAATTATAATAACTATAATAATAATAATGATAATAATTATATATTATTATTATTATTATTATTATTATTATTATTATTATTATTATTATTATTATTATTATTATTATTATTATTATTATTATTATAACTATTATTTTTATTATTATACTACTATTATTATTATTATTATTGTTA
>SEYY01019036.1:47500-52500 GCA_009176605.1 Armadillidium nasatum | reverse complement strand
ATATATATATATATATATAATATAAATGTATTTTATTTACTATTATTTATTTTCAGTGATATTTATTTGAATATTTATTACTGCAAATTTAGTCATTCATAAATTTAACACTATACTGGACCTGTATAAGTAGCGTTAATACAACTCAAAAATGTTAAGGAAAACCACTAATACACTGCAAAAATTGTCCTAACGAATCGTTGGGACAAGTGGCAAAAAGATAATTACAAATTTTATCAGTTATTTTCTTATTAGAGAATAAATCGGAGAATCAACTTTCTTATGCTTAATATGTTCTTTTTTTATATAGAAAATTTTATTGTGACATAACAACGATTCGTTGGGACATTTTTTTTTTTTTTTGCAGTGTATTAAATGAAATTTATTTTAGTTGAAAATAAAGAAAATTAGCATTAATAGCACAGGAAAATTAGCTGTATGAATAAATGAGTAAATGAAGTACAAAAGGAAAAAACAAGCAAAAAATAATAATAAAAAATAATTAGATATATTTATTATATAATAATTACATATATTTAAATATATAAGAAATAAGATATTATTAAATATATTGTAGGGAAATTATAAGCCAAGAAGAAACATTAATTAGATAATTGCCAAAAATGTCACAGCAAAGTTTGAAAGCAAAATAGGAATATTTCTTATTAGAAAATACCTTCCTAATCTATTTTGTAATGAGAAAATAAATGATAATTATTGTTATGATTATTATTATTATTATTATTATTATTATTATTATTATTATTATTATTATTATTATTATTATTATTATTATTATTATTATTATTATTATTATTATTATTATTATATCATTATTATTATTATTATTATTATTATTATTATTATTATTATTATTATTATTATTATTATTTTTATTATTGTTGCTGTTATTGCTGTTGTCGCTGTTATAATCAATTAATCATTATTATTATGATATTTGCAATATAGATATAATTCGAATTCTTTAAACCTAAATCATAAATTTGAAAATATTTTTAAAGTTAAGAAATATGTGAAAGACAATAAAAACCTGCATTTTAGGCATGTTTCCTTGAAATTTTCAGTACTAGCAAAGATCGCTTTCAGATTTCTTTCCTATTTTTATGTAAAAGACTTTTTCTCGTCTTCCATAACTTACACTTGGTAGATCCATTTGATAGTAAACAAAGCAGTTACAATTACAAAGTTATTATGGAATAATTTCATTGACATCAGTTAGGAAATTTTCTAAAATTGATTGACTAAGCTTGACTTTTTTGATTTTTTGAACTTTTTTTTTTTTTTTTTTTTTTGACCTAAATTTTTCTAACTTACAATTTTACTTTCTCAACCCTTGGATCAATAGTGTTCTCATTTTCATTCAATTAAATACTCATATTAAAACATTATGTTCACAATATACAAATTTACATTTAGATAATCTTGATGGCTATTATTTAAAGGGTCAAGTCAGGGCCATATATATAATATATATATATATATATATATATATATATATATATATATATATATATATATATATATATATATATATATATTATATATATATATATATATATATATATATATATATATATAATATATATATATATATATTATTATATATAATTATTATTATATATTATATATTATTATTATTATTATTATTATTATTATTATTATTATTATTATTATTATTATTATTATTATTAATTATTATTATTTATTATTATTATTATTATTATTATTATTATTATTATTATATTATTATTATTATTATTATTATTATTATTATTATTATTATTATTATTATTATTATTATTATTATTATTATTATTAATTCATCTTATATATTATTATTATTATGTCATTATTATTATTATATTACTATTATAATTATTATTATTATTATAATTATTATTATTATTATTATTATTATTATTAATTATTATTATTATTATTATTATTATTATTATTATTATTATAATTTTTATAACAGTGTATATAGCGTCATCTCGTGCTATTAATATGAACCATGATGGAATTCGATCACGAACGCCAATTTCATTCAGGTCTTTTAATGACTTTTTTTTTTTTTTTTTTTTTTTTTTTGTAGCTCTGCAGTTGCATTCTTTCTGCAGTTGATCTTCCTCTCAATTTTGTTGTTGTTGTTGCTGCTGAATGTTATAGTGTTTTCATTGTCGTTATTGATTTTACTATTATTATTATTATTATTATTATTATTATTATTATTATTATTATTATTATTATTATTATTATTGTTATTATTATTATTACCACTATTATAATAATAAAAATTTTTATTATTATAATAACTATTATTTTTATTATTGATAGTAATAGTTGCAGTATAGTATTAGTAATAATAGAAGTAATAATAGTTTAAAAGTGCAATCCCTTTCATTATTATTATTTACTATTATTATTATTATTACTATATTATTGCTATTATTTTTCTATTGCTATTATTATTGTAAATGTTAGTATGATAATTATTTCTATTTTTGTTATGCATAACCAAAAGGTAAAAAGATCAAATTTGCGCAGCACAAATTCAAGTACACTATGTAAAACAAAAAAATACTAACCAAATCTCTGAGAGCTATATCGTGAAAGACAACTATTATTATTATTATTATTATTATTATTATTATTCTTTATCAGAATAATTAATATTAAGACATTGGACAATGGAATGAACGTCCAAAAAGCATACAAAAATTAGCAACACTTCAAAAATCGCTTGCTATCAAGTTGCAAAAGAGGGTAGGTACTCAACCTCACTATATGCACTTATTCTTCAAATAACTCAAAATCACTATTCTTGTTAGATTCTATGTATACAACTTTGTCAAAACTGGTGTAATTATATTATTATTATTATTATTATTATTATTATTATTATTATTATTATTATTATTATTATTATTATTATTATTATTATTATTATTATTATTATTATTATTATTATTATTATTATTATTATTATTATTATTATTATTATTATATATTATTATTATTATTATTATTATTATTATTATTATTATTATTATTATTATTATTATTATTATTATTATTATTATTATTATTATTATTATTATTATTATTATTATTATGTTATCATATTATTATTACTATTATTGTTATTATTAACAAAAAATATTATATTATTGTTTCTAACATTATTATTATTATTGTTATAATTTTTTGTTAATATTACTGTTTTCATAATTAATATAAATTTTTAAATTTTTTTTCCATAACCTACCATTAAAAAAAAATGAAACTAATGGAAGTAGTAGCGTTGATAATTACAATTTTTCTATTATTGCTATTATTGTTTTGAATACAGAAATACTTCATTATTTTTTTTATTACAATTAATATAATAAATATTGACAATATTTTAATGATTGCTATTAATATTGATATCATTGTTGTGGTCAGCTATAATTAATGTTATTGTTATTAGCATTACTATTAATATTATTATTGTTATTAATATTATTATCTTTATAATTATTTTATTATTACCACTCTTTATTATTATTATTGCTTATTTGTAATTTTTATTTTAATTATTATTATTTTAATTTCATTTTTAATATTATAATTATTATTTTTATTATTTTTAAAATTATTATTTTCATTATTATTATTATTACTTTATTATTATTATTATTATTATTATTATTATTATTATTATTATTATTATTATTATTATTATTATTATTATTATTATTATTATTATTATTATTATTTTTATTATTATTATTTTTATTATTATTATTATTATTAATACGAATTTTCTATAATGACAGCAATTATTTCTAAAAATATCCTTTTAATACTGCAGCATTTAAGGTTCCATTCGTGCTTTCTTTATCAGAATAATTTATATAATTTCTTTATAATTTATTTGTCGATCTCATTGATAAAATTTAAGTTTGTTTGTTTTGCTTTTTTTTATTTTTTTTATTTTTTTTTATTTTTTTTTTATTTTTTTTAATGATGAAACTATTTTTGATAATTCGAAGGATAGTTTCAATGGAGTAAATTATTGTGATGATATTTTATAAAATGATGATGTTATTATGAAGACAATGATGATAATGATAATGATGACGATGATAATATTAATGATTACAAGATTTTCATTAATTGCAATGATGATAATGATGATTTTAAAATAATGGTGATGGTGGTGATGATGATAATGATGAAGTTGGTAATGATGATATTAACGATAATGGGACATTTTCATGATAGTGATGGTATTTTTGAACATATATGATGATTGTGATAATACTTTATGATGATAATAAAGATTAATTTAATTATGGTGATAGTACTTAATTTGATCTCAGTGATAATGATAACATGACAATTCTAATAATTTATTATTATTATTATTATTATTATTATTATTATTATTATTATTATTATTATTATTATTATTATTATTATTATTATTATTATTATTATAGTGCAAATAATTTTTTTTTATCTCCAACCCAAATTTATTTTGGAATTAAATTATTGCCTTTGGCTCTATAATTATAGGTCTGACTTTTAAATTTTGATAGTCTTTTATTTTGTTCTTCCGCTGTGGAATGTTAACTATCATTAACTTCAAAATGATCAAAATTATTACATGGCTTCAGTTGACTACTAGAAATCAAGTGGATACCATATATATATATATATATATTATATATATATATATATATATATATATTATATAATATAATATATATATATATATATATATATATATATATATATATATATATATATATATATATATATATGTGTGTGTGTGTGTGTGTGTGTATCTTAACCAACATAGCAGAAATAATGTCATAAACACTTCAAAAGTCAATTAGTCAATTTGATGAATAGGTTTAATCCACATAAAAATCTCGATAAAAAGACTAATGAACTTTAAAAGATGAGCTTCACCACAATTTTCTTTTACA
>SEYY01019036.1:35000-40000 GCA_009176605.1 Armadillidium nasatum | reverse complement strand
TTCCTATGTTCTTATATGAATTCTGTTTAATATCTTTAAAATTATCATAAGCTTTTATTTCATGGACCATCTGTAGTCTTACTTTTTCCTTTCCATTTATCAGTATAACTTTCATGACTCGAGAAGATCTGGTGACATTCTTTCCCGTTTAAATGATTTATGATTTTTTTACTTGGGGATTATGGTTAGTCTTGTGTATTGGCGGTAACATCTTCCAAACTTTTGATAAGGTATGGCTTCCATAGCTGCTTTCCTAACCCACATCCTAATTTTCTAACGTTTCTAATTTCTAGTTTTCATTTAAGTCGTTTTCTATTGACGGTTGTAGATGGTGTACGTCAGTGGGTGCGGTTACTAAGGGTTCTGTCATATTTCTTACTCTATTTCTATTTCTCATTAACAACTTTCTTTGCAGTCCATCTATCTCTGTCATTTCCAATAACGACAAGATAACATGCATTCTTCTGGTCTTTTCAAATCTGCTTCTTCTTTTGAATTTAAGGTTGTCTTTAGTCTTCATCTATCCGATTTTATAATTTATAAAATTCCCAAGTGAAATCTTTTCAACTTTGTGAAGTTTAACACTTTAAAAATTCCTCTTCTAAAATCTCCTTTCATTAATAACTTCTAACGTTTCTATTCCTTTCAACTCTTTAACCGCTTCTGAGACCTTGTATATCACTGCATGTTAAGACGACTACAATATTGCTTGAATATTTTATCAAATTGAAATTTTTAATCTTCTCTTCACAGTTACCATCAATATAAAAAGGTTTCATCTTTTGTTGTAAGTAGTACTATTCTTATATCTGAGAGACCCAAATTTCATTTGCCTTCTCTCATATCTGAGTCCTGAGGGAACTCAATTTCACTCTTCTCTTTTGAAAAGCTACAACGGATCAATCTCTTTTTACAGAAAACAAAGAAGCAATTGCTCAAAGGAACAAATTACCTGTAGGTTAATATTTTATAACTCCTTTGTTGCACAATATTTAAAGTCTTCGCATATGTTTACATTTCCTACTTAATAACTTTGGGGTATCCTTCTTTTCCTTTGAGGTATCCTTCTTTTTATTCAGGTCTATTCTGTTCAAAACAATTTTATTTTCTATATTTAATGCTGAATTTAATATCTTTTAGTTTAGAGATTACATTTACGCTAATCTTCAAATTTTTCAAGTGAGGTTTTTATTCGCTTCTCTTTTTTTTTTTTCTTACGTATCGTTTATTCATTTGTTTGTTCATTTTTTTTTCATATTATATCAATTCCTTGAATGTGGATCTGCCCACTAACTGAACGATATATATATATATATATATATAGATATATATATATATATATATATATATATATATATATTATATATATATATATAATATATATATATATATATATTATATATATATATATATATATATGTATATATTATAATAAAACCTTAATACATATAAATGGGTCATAAAAATAAATTAAAAACTAAATTAAAAAAAAGTAAACAAATAAACGCAAGTTTTTCTAAAAAGATTTCGTAAACTTATCTTTCTATGCCAATATTACTATTAATATTATTATTATTATTTTTATTATTATTATTTTGTAGAATTCTTTAAAAGAAAAATTATTTGATTAATAAGTATTTTGAAAACTATCCATTAGTTTTAATAATAATAATAATAATAATATAATAATAATAATAGTTGGTCATAATTAGAATAATAATTAATAATAATAATAATAATAATAATAATAATAATAATAATAATAATAATAATAATAATAATAATAATTACGATAAGAATTAAAATAATAGTAACAAGACTAACAATAATATAATAATAATAATAATAATAAAATAATAATAATAATAATAATAATAATAATAATAATAATAATAATAATAATAATAATAATAATAATAATAATAATAATAATAATAATAATAATAATAATAATAATAATAATAATAATAATAATAATAATAATAATAATAATAATAATAATAATAATAATAATAATAATAATAATAATAATAATAATAATAATGAGAGTAATAATAACAGAATATTATATGATGGGGACAATGAAATCTCTTCTTATGTCATGATATTATTAAGATTCAAAGGAAATTGAGTTGGCACAGGGACAAAATTTTTGACAAATGACGAGAATGGCACTTCCCATTTTGCTTGAACGTGAATTCTTATTGTTCTTACATTAAAGTCATAACTTTGGTTTATAAGTTTCTCTTTCTATTTTTATCTATTTCATTCTCTCTCTCTCTCTCTCTCTCTCTCTCTCTCTCTCTCTCTCTCTCTCTCTCTCTCTCTCTCTCTCTCTCTCTCTCTCTCTCTCTCTCTCTCTCTCTCTCTCTCTCTTTCTCTGTCTCTCTCTCTCTGTCTCTGTCTCTGTCTCTCTGTCTGTCTGTCTGTCTGTCTGTCTGTCTGTCTCAGTATTCTCTGTCTCTGTCTCTCTGTCTCTCTGTCTCTCTGTCTGTCTCTCTCTCTCTCTCTCTCTCTCTCTCTCTCTCTTCTCTCTTACTCTATTTATATATTTCATTTGCGCCTTCTTTTTTTTGTATATACCCTCCTTTTACGGATCTACAGTGTCAAACGTTTAACTTATTCATTTTAAAAATTAGGGTATATATATATATTTTTTTTTTTTTTTTTTTTTTTATTCCTCCGGTGGGCAAACCCTCCACCAGAGTTGGGAAAAAGGAGTTGGGAAGCAATCAGATTCGGGGTCGCTGATGACCGATACACGGCGAAAGTGTGCAAGTCAAAGGAAGTTGGGAAAACAGATAAAGGAAGTGTGTTCCACACTTTACCAGTAGAGTACATGTAAGATTGAGCATAGCGGTTAAGTCTGGGGTCGGAGAGTTGGACAGAGAAAGGATGAGACTGTGTAGAAAGACGTGTCGCACGAGCCCTTCTCAGTGGAGGAGGTATGCGACGTGAGAGTTCAGAAGAGCAATGTCCGTTGTAATAGCGATAGTATAGAGAGAGTGACGCAACAATTCGACGGGCAGAAAGAGATTGGAGAGAGTTAGTAAGAGCAGGAGAGTTGATAAGACGAAAAGCCTAGACTCCACCTTTTCAAGAAGAGCTGTATGTGTGGAACCACCCCAGATGTGCGAAGGCGTACTCCATACAGGGGCGAACAACACCCCTATACAGAGAAAGCAACTGGGGTGGCGTGAAGAAATTACTGAAGGCGCCTCAGAACACCCAACCTCTTAGAAGCTTGTTTAGAAAGAGAAATAATGTGATCTTTCCAAGAAAGATCACGAGAAAAAGAAACACCGAGAATATTGAGAACAGATGAAGGTTTGAGTTGAGTGTTTTCGAAGAAGATGTCATAGTTGTGTGGAAGATTGTGTCGAGTAGAAAGATGGAGGAATTGAGTTTTTGAGGCATTGAAAACGACCATGTTTTCTCTGCCCCAATTTGAAATGAGAGATAGATCAGAGGTTCAGTTGCTCCAAGGCAATCCTTCTTGCGTCTAATAACTGCTGTTGGGAGGGGCGTCTTTCAAATTGAAAGGAGTAATGAAGGGTGGAGTCATCAGCATAGGAGTGGATAGGAGATGAAGTAATAGAGAGAAGATCATTGAATGAAAATTAGAAAAAGAGTTGGAGAAAGGACAGATCCTTGAGGAACACCACTATTTAATAGATTTATAGGATGAACGGTGGCCGTCTACAACAGCTGCTATAGAACGACCAGAAAGGAAATTAGATAGGAGGTCACAGAGAGAAGGATAGATTCCGAAAGAGGGAAGTTTGGAAATCAAAGCTTTGTGCCAGACTCTATCGAAAGCTTTCGATATGTCTAGCGCCACAGCGAAAGATTCACCGAAACCCCGAAGAGCGGAGGACCAAGAGTCAGAAAGTAGGGAAAGAAGATCACCAGTAGAACGTTTCTTTACGAAAGCCATACTGGCGATCAGAGATAAGATTTGGAAGAATTGAGATGTTTCCAAATCTTCCTGTTAAGGATAGATTCGAAAACTTTAGAAAGAACGGAGGTTAAAGAAATTGGACGATAGTTAGAGGGTTGAGAAGGGTCCCCCTTCTTCGGCACAGGTTGAATGAGCGCACGTTTCCAGCAAGAAGGGAAGGTTCGAAGTAGAAAGACAAAGACGAAATAGTTTACCAAGGCAGGGTGCAAGCTCGGAAGCACAAGTTTTGAGAACCACAGGAGGAATACCATCAGGACCATACGCCTTCTTAGTGTTAAGCTCAGAGAGAGCAGAAATGACATCTTTAGAAGAAATTACAATGTTAGGCATAAATGAGTTGGAGGGGGTTGAAGGAGGAGGAATAGCTCCGGAATCGTCTAAGGTTAGAAGTTAGAGGCAAAAGTTTGAGCGAAGAGTTCAGCTTTAGTAGAAGGTAAAATGGCAGTTGTGCCATCAGAAGATACTAGAGGAGGGAAAGAGGAAGAAGCAAAGTTAGAGTTGACATTTTTTGCAAAATGCCAGAAAGGGACGAGAGGAAGAGGAACCAGAAAGATTATTGCATTTGCGGCGGAGAAAAGAGTTTTTGGTATCTCGAAGAATAGATTTTGCACGATTCCGGGATGAAATATAAGTAGCATGAGTTTCAGGAGTTTGAAGACGACGGTAATCTCTGAAGGCAGCATCCCTGCGGCGGATAGCGCGAGAACAAGCAGAGTTAAACCAAGGTTTGTTAGGTTTAGTAGAAGGGAAAGAATATGGAATGTACGCCTCCATGCCAGAGAGAATCACCTCGGTTATACGCTCGGCACACTCCGAGGGACCCCTCCCACGGAAAGCAATAATCATTCCATGGGAAATCAGAGAAGTACAACCGCAAGTCAGACCAGTTAGCAGCACCGAAGTGCCACAACGTCTCCTCGCCGAAGGCGGGGGCCGTTCTTGCGGAAGACTTGAAGAGACAGAACAAGATACGGAGATAAGAAGGTGATCGGATGAACCCAGAGGAGGAAAGAGTTTAACAGTATAAGGAGAAGGATTA
>SEYY01019036.1:30000-32500 GCA_009176605.1 Armadillidium nasatum | reverse complement strand
AACATTTCGAACACTCAAATTAATGCATTTACTCCAATATTTTTGGTTTGAAGTAGAGTACGAGTATATAGAAACTTATTCCCTTCTTTAACATGAAGATTGATTTTGCAATTCAGTAAAAACATAAAAGAAAAGTAATAAAAAGGAAATTACAGCTAAAATTATTCTAAGAAATTGAAATAGGAAGCTTAAAAGCAGGACACAAAACATAAAGTTACTCGATATTCTCAGAAAAATAGCTTCACTTGCCATATTTGTTTCCAAATCTGTGGCGCCATTTTAATTTTTTTCTCATTTTTAAATTATTCGAATATTTTCTTTCTATTTCAATTATGTGAGTGTGTGCACCCATGTGGTTGTGAGTTTGTACGTGTGTGAGTGTTTGTCTTTTTCTCTTTGAGTCTTGTTTTTTTATTTATTTGCAAATACATGCATATACATTGCACAACAAGTATATATATATATATATATATATATATATATATATATATATATATATATATATATATATATATATATATATATATATAATATATATATATATATATATATATATATATATATATATATATATATATATATATATATATATATATATATACAAAAGACAAATTACGTTAGGTGTAAAACAAATTTAAAAAAAATAAGTAAGGAATAATAAAATTCGGCGAATGTTTTCGGAAATTCTGCTTCCTTCTCAAGCCAGAGTAGATACTGGAAAATATAAAAAGGTTAAAAATAAAAAAAGGTAAAAGGTAGACCTGCTCTTAGGAAAGAAATTAGAACAAAGAAGGTTATACTCGAAAATTACAATTTTAAAAACAGCCTTAATAGGAGATAGAGGGAGAAATATTTAAATGAAAAGTTAAGGTTTAGCAGAAGGTAAGACAAGAATGGAGAAGTCAGTTGATGGAAAAGGAGGGAAAGAGGAAGAAGCAAAGGAAATGAGAGCGTTCTTTACAAAATGTTAAAATGATCAAGAAAAGGAGAAGTCAGAAAGAATATTTCATATTCAACTTAGGAGAGAATTTTCAATGCTACGAAAATTGAAATTTACTCTTTTCTGGATGAAGTATATGCAGCTTGATTTTGAAAGCTTGAAACTCAGCGACATTCTTGTAGAAAGCATTTCTCTAATATAAACACTAGAGCGTCCGTGATAGATATATATTTTTTTTGTTTTTACTTGAAGGGAAGGAGAATGAATCGAATTCCACAATGCCGAATAGAATCAATATGATGCACCTTTTAAACGCTCCGAGAATTTTTTTTTCCTTTTTTTTAGTTCAACACCACTCACCAGCAGAGACCTTTTCAAGGAGGAGACATATGCAAATGCAAAGAAAGGGGAAGAAAACCCACCCAGACCAGAACCTAAAGCACAAACCTCAGGTGGGGACAGACGGAAGCCTTGAAGAGTGGATGATTAAATACAAGAGGAAAAATAGTTCTTTTCACTAAAGTTGTAATTAATTATGTTAAGCAAAATCAATGAAAAAAGAATGCAAATCCGACCAGATAACAACATATCAGTAAAATACAAAATCTTTCCTGTTAAAGACGCGAACAGGTAAAAAAGGTACAGAGAAAAGAAGGAAATCGGAAGAAACTTATTAAAAGGAAGAATAAGTTCAGAAGCTTATGAAGAAAGGAATTAGGGGAAGGTTTATTATGTTGGGGTCACCTCCAAAAAGATGATGGATACTTGTAGGAATTGCATTAACTGCTCAAAAACTAAACAGCCTTACTTGAAAACTAAAAGATAATTTATGGAAGGGAATAAAACGGAGACTATTTTCTGGTTCGGAGCTTCGATAGTTTAAGATAGTAAACTTTTGAAGAGATTAAGGAACGCTTGAGAAATTTGCAATAAGCGAGCATTATGTTTTTATTTTTATTTTAAACTCTTTTATTAATTTATACCATTTCCATGAGTAGGGTTCTGCCAGTGACTTGTGGTATTAACCGTAAAAATATATTCTTTACACACTGATTAATCTTTAAAGTCAAATAAAACATTCAAGCAATTCCATGTGAGCAAGCAGATCAAAAGCAGACAGTATATATATATATTTATATATATATATATATATATATATATATATATATATTATATATATATATATATATATATATATATATATATATATATATATATATATATAATCAACCAACCCCCCAGTAGGACAAGTCCTGTCAGTTGGAACCCTTCGAGGAAGGCCACAGGGTAGCAAGGGCCTAACGGCTACACCGCTGTTGGCCAGACCTATCGCGGATACCGAGATTATTACCCACCAGTGACAAGCATTTCACTAGTGTACTCATTAACGGCTGAGTGAGCCAGAGCTAGCGTAAATGGGAATGACTCAAATTCCACGTCCCGACCGAGCCTCGAACCTCGGTCCTCTCGCGTGCTAAGCGAGCGCTCTGCCAACTGAGCTACGGGACGCGCAATATAATATATATATATATATATATATATATATATATATATATATAT
>SEYY01019035.1:0-31399 GCA_009176605.1 Armadillidium nasatum | reverse complement strand
CAGCCTTGTTGGATTTAGGCGTTAAATAGTTGTGCTAGACTCTCTTCTACGAATTCCCGGAATTGTTTATCCGTCATGTTATTAGTCGAGATACGGGGTGCTGGCGTAGGGTTCATACTCGGTTGTGGAAAAGGTATATACGTATGTATCGACAGTATTTGCTGTATTCCTCCGTCAACCTCATGAGCTACTGCTACGGACGGCTTCCTATCCTTGGGACGTACCGACCTTTCCGGTGATGTCGCAGTAGTTGGAACGGGATCAGCACGAGCTGATAATTGATCCATTATCATTTTATGTCTCTCGAATCTTATTTCCATGTCACGCGAGTAACGTATAACACCCTCGAGCATAGTTTGTAATCTATCCACGGGTGGTAAATCGTGTATAGATGCATCCCGATGGTCATCCTCATGTTCTGGAGTGGAAGCAGCATTATTATTGAATGGCATATCAATTTCAATTAGCTGGTCCACTGTTGCTTTTGAGTCTTCCTTGTTTATCACAGGTTTTTCTGCCATTTTCCTTACCTTCGGTATTTCCTCGCTCCTTTAAGTGATCCTGGCAAGGTCGCCAATTTTTCTCTGTAGGCAATTAGAGAAAATAAAGTTAATATATAGAACGTATAAGAAGATCTTGAATAGTTGATACTCACAATGTTTCGTAGATATGGTTATTCAAATTGTATCGTCCGTTTTTCCTCTTGACACGGATGATGTTATTGATATGAAGTCGCTCTCCGACGTATACGAACAAAATTCTCAGCTCCGTAGTAAGGACTATTGGGATCACAAAAGGGCGGATGGCAGCTTATGTACAATAACAAACCGTTTTTCAAAGTTGAAGGTGAATAAAATTTGGTAATAAAATTTTAGAATATTTATTCTTAGACAATGGGAGTTATGAAAGAAAGAAAGAATTCTTTTTCAAAAGCAAAGATATAGAACGTATAAGAAGGTTTTGAGAAAACGAAGGAACGGTTGAATAGGGTTTTTGTGGTTATTGAAAACTGACGAGAATGTTGCATTCAGAAGAATATCGCTCAACAAAGAAATCTCGTAATCAAATATTTTAATTGAGGAAGATGGAAACAATGTTGTTGAAGGACGATGAGACGTTAATTAAGTAGATTATACAGTTCCCAATCCCGGGACTGTGGAAGAAAAATTCTTGTTTTTATTTTATGTTTCTATTAAATTGCTTACATTTTTTTTTTTTTTCTTTTACTTTTCAATATATTAAACGAAATAAAAATGAGTATATCTTACGCGAGGGTTTTCCTGGTGATCGAAATTCTCGCTCAATTTGTAGATAATCGTAATATATTATTTTTACTTAGAGTCTTAATTAGGTAATAGTTTTTTTTTTTTTTTTTTACAAGCAAATAGTCTTTAATTTTAATCAAATAATATTCTACCTAGAATAGACAAATAAGAGAGTTAATGTTTACAAAAAAAGAAAAGGGATACATATCAGTAAGTTGTTTGTTGAAGAATCCTCCAGAGTGTATTATACTGGATTGTAGTTTATGTTATTGAACCCTCTGAAAACCCTCTAGAGCTTCTCCTCTTTTCTTGTGATTATAGGCTTCTATAACAACTTCCTGTGAAAAATATCATTAATAGTGACAGAACACCCGTTCTTACAATATATATATATATATATATATATATATATATATATATATATATATATATATATATATATATATATATATATATATATATATATATATATATATATATATATATATATATATATATATATATATATATATATATATATATATATATATATATATATATATATATATATATATATATATATATATATATATATATATATAAAACACTATAACCGTGTAAAATTTTAGATAGTATAACACCCCACAGGAAATAAAAACAAAAATTAAAATTGGAGCAAGCTTTCGAAGGGATAGCCACCCTTCCTCTTTCAGGCTCTAGTTTATT
Organism: Armadillidium nasatum; assembly: GCA_009176605.1. NCBI lineage: Eukaryota > Metazoa > Arthropoda > Malacostraca > Isopoda > Armadillidiidae > Armadillidium > Armadillidium nasatum. The sequence goes on along the minus strand of SEYY01019035.1, from coordinate 29,429 downwards.
ATTAAAAGATTTTTTAAAAACAAAAAGGCATAAAAATAATTGGTTGGTTGTTTAAATAAAATTGTTAAGACCTTTAAGAAAACTTGAAAACTTTGAAAAATTTTTAACAATATGATTCGTAAAATCATCTAATAAAACATTATTATGAACATTAAAATTATTTACATTTTTAATTAAAAAGGATTCTATAAATTGTCTTTTATTTACATTATTTTCTTTTATAAGCAACTTCATCTCCTCTAGTCCAATTCTGTGATTATTCGATATCCAATGTCTATGTAAAGCAGAATTTTCATCTCCAACTTGAAGCGAATATTTATGTTGGTATTTTCTTCTTTTAAAATCCACCGTCTCACCAATATAAACACTATCGCAATCTTTGCAAGGGACCTGATACACACCTGCATTATGTTCGTCCTTTTTTATCGAGATTTTTTGCCTATGAAAAAACTTTTTAATATTCGTTGGGACACTCGACACCAACAAAAACTCTCTTGGTAAAAATTTCTTAATATTGGTAGTGTCAGTGGGTACGTTCACTATAAACTTATTAGCAATGTCAAACTTAAGACGATTTTCAGTTTCACAATCTCTCTCGATATTTTCATTTATATTTTCAGTCTCATTTGAATTGTTATCAATAGGTGTGTCATGAATGGTAAAATTCGAAATTCTACCAGAGACCAAATCCAGTCCATCTTGCCTTTCAACATTTCGCAATCTCCTTTTTGTGGATTTCAAAGCTTTATCTATAAATTGAGAAGGATATCCAAGAGTTTTAAAAATCCCTCTAATATGTGCAATCTCCTCATCCAAATATTCCGGACTACAAAGTCTAAAAGATCTTAAAAAGAAACCTTTTAAAATTCCAAATTTCACGTGGGACTCATGACAAGAGAGCCAATGCACATAACTATCAATATGTGTATCCTTTCTAAAAACTTTAAAAGCAAATTCTTCTCGATTGTCAGAAATAAAAACTTTGCCATTGCTTGCTTTGGTCGGTAGGAGCAAAGAATTGGTTGATGGATAAAGGAGGATACACCCCAAACCAGTTGGTGTTTGGTAAGAATGGCAAGCTACCGAATAATACTGATGAGGAAGAAAGAAGTGTGGGGGTAATAGGTAAAGAGAGTGAACAGCTAAAAGAAACAATAGAAGGAATACAAAAGGCAAGGGAGGCTCATATAAAGCAGGAGGCAGAGGATAGAGTGAAAAGAGCTATGAGAGGACAAATAAGAGAACATAAGCTTGAATTAGCAGAACCTGGGGAAGAGGTTTATTATAAAAGAGAAATAGATAATAATTGGAGAGGCCCTGCAAAAGTTATAGGAAGAGATGGGAAGGTTGTAATAGTAAAACATGGTGGTACTTTAAGAGAAATTGCAAGAGTGCACATTACTAGGTTAGCTGGTTGTGGTCAAAAAGAGGTAGATGAGGAGACAGAAAAGATGGATAAAGATGATGGGGATGAAGAAGAAGATAAGAAAACAGTAGATAAGAGTATTTCTTATAACAGCGAAAATGAGGAAGAGGAGGGTTATGAAGTGGAATACGATAGAATTCAGGAAGAAGAGGAAAAAGAGAGAGATCATGATGAAGAGGATGTAATAGAGGAGGAACCAGAGGAACAAGAGGAGAGGGATGTAGTAACAATTAAGATAGGCAAGAGATATAAAGCAACAAAGAGGGAAAACGGGGAGAAAGTGAAGGTAAAGATACTCAGTAGAGCCGGAAAAGCAAAGAGCAAAAAGTGGAGTGACAGTTATAATGTACAGAATGTTGAAAATGGAGAAGAAAGTTGGATTGATTTTAGAGATATGACAGATGTGGAAGAGATCAGTGATCAAGAAGGAGGTATGGTTAGGTAATAGTTTGGAAAGTGAAAGGGTTTTGAGGGCGAAATTGCTTGAAATTGAGAATTGGGAAGAAAATGAGGTTTTTAAAAGAGTCAAGGATAAAGGTCAAAAGAGAATTTCTTTAAGGTGGGTTATGACAGAGAAAATTAAAGATGGAGAAGCAGTGTGTAAGGCTAGATTGGTTGCTAGGGGTTTTGAGGAGGAAGGAGAGGAGCTGGTAACTGAATCTCCAACGTGTTCAGGAGAAGTACTGAGGATGTGCCTAACACTGATGAAAATGAAAGGATGGAAATGCAACTCAATCGATATTAAAACAGCTTATTTGCAGGGAGATAGGATCAAAAGAAAAGTTTGGGTTACCCCGCCGAAAGAAGCTAAGGAGACAGGGTTATGGGAGTTAAAGAAAACAGTATACGGCCTAAAGGATGCAGCTAGGGTATGGTTTGATAAAGTAGTTAAGATTATATCTGAGTTAGGGGGTGTAAAGAGTAAGTTGGAACCAGCACTATTTTTTTGGAAAAAAGAAGGAAACTTGATAGGAATAATGTGTACTCATGTAGATGACTTTTGTTTTGGAGGCAACAAGGAATTCTTTGAAAACATAATCCGGGGTATCAAAAACAGATTAAAGATAGGGACTGAGGAAGTGTCAGAATTTAAATACATAGGTATAAAGATAGAGGAAAGTGAAGGAGGTGTGTGGCTGGAACAAAATAAGTATATAGATGACATAATTATACCCGATAGTAAAGAGTTCTTTGGGAATAGAGAAATGGAAGGTAGAGAGCTTACTTTATATCGATCATTAGTAGGACAAATGAATTGGATCAGCTGTCAAACAAGACCAGATTTATCATATTATGTAAGTGAAAGAAGTAGGTATTTCCGGGGTGGAAAAGTGGAGGAAATCAGAAAAGTTATAAACATATTAAAAAGGGCAAAACAAATGAGAGTAGGCATCTGGTTAGCAAAATTGAGGGACAAGGTGGAAATAGAAGTTTTTACGGATGCCTCTTTTGGAAATAGCATAGATGACAGTCCTCAGATAGGATATATAGTAGCGGTGAGGGATAATGAAGGAAATAGGTGCCCCATTGTGTGGAAATCAAAATGCGTAAGAAGAGTGGCAAGATCAACAATTGAGGCTGAAGCTATAGGGCTGATAGAAGGAATTGAGGCAGGTATATTTTTGAGCGAATGCTGGTTGGAAATAATGGGAGGCTCTAGGTTAAAAGTTAAAGTTTATACAGATAGTAAAACCCTAAAGAATGCGATATATTCGGAAACAAAGGTATTAAGTAAAAATCTTAGGATAGACATAGCTTGGATAAAATGGGTCTTAGAGTTGAAAAAGATACAAGAGGTAGAATGGGTAAATACGAAATGTCAAATAGCAGATGTGTTTACCAAAGGTAGAGTAGATGGTAATTTAATCAAAGAGTATGTAGAGGGGAAAAGGGGGAGAGAGAGAAAGGTATAAGATTGTATATTTTATAGGTTTAAGAAGAAGAGAAGAAGAAGAAGAAGAAGAAGAAGAGCAGAAGAAGACGTATGTGGTGATAGGTTGATCGAAAGCAGAGAGACTTGGTTTAGGGTTTGGAAGGAGTTAGAAGGAGAAGGGAGTTTATCTATTATAACTCGTTTTATATAAAGGTTTTTCTTTTTCAGGTTTACAGGTTATATAAGGTTAAAGGAGTTATTTAGGGAAGGGTCATAGGATTCTCCCTTTGTATTAATTTTTATAAGTTGATAACGTTAAGCTTAAGATTATTTAATTATAAGTTATAGAGTGGAAACTCTAACAACAAAAGGAATAGTTTATTTTTGGTTGGTTTTGAAACTACAACTAATCACAGACAGATTAGATATCAGAGGGGTCTTTTTCACGTTGGGGTATCTGGGTTGCTATAATTTCTGAGCGCTCGGTGTTGTAGTTGTCCTGGGGGCCGTAGGGTGGATTAGGCTAATATCTGGTATCTGATTTGGTCTCAAGGAAGGACTATCAGTACCAGAGAAGAAACCATCAAGGTAAGATTTTGGCTCTAACCTAGGCTAGTTTTTGTCATATATATATATATATATATATATATATATATATATATATATATATATATATATATATATATATATATATTATATATATATATATATACTTTGCAAAGTAGTTTTTTTCGGTTAGAATTTCTTTTTTTTTGGGCTGATAGGCATAGTTACAGTTATTTTTCCCTTACAAACAGTTATTTTTGGTTTGTAAGTTTATTTACTGGACATTAGGCATAGTTTTACCCTTTAAGTCCAGGTTAGGTTATTGAACTAGTTTGCTACATCTAACAACTTAGACAAGGTTAAAACTCCACATAACAGCAAGCAAATAGACCTAACCTACCCAAAAACCACTATTCGCTAACTACACCTAACAGCCAACAAATAGGCCAAAAAGGCCTAATGTTCCTAAAGTATATATATATATATATAATAAATATATATATATATATATATATATATATATATATATATATATATATATATATATATATATATATATATATATATATATATATATATACCGTATATATATATACCGTATATATATATTATATATATATATATATATATATATATATATATATTATACAAAATAGCTGTTCAAAAATTTTTTTCAAATTTCTGTAATGCCAATGATACAGCAACCTTGTCATACTAGAAATTAGTAGGATATGCTAATCATTTAAAATCCTTATACATAGTTTTAGTCAAAGTCACAACTCTTAGGGATGTTATTAGTTTTGGTAAAGCGAGAACCTCGTATGAAAAATTCACTACTATGAATGACACAATTACCATTAATGTTACCCATTATGAAAATACCTACTTCTTTAACATTACAAGCTGCTTTATCATTTATCATTACAATATTCAAATCCTGATCCTTAGAAATGAATCTGTCAAAGTCTCCTATTCTATATAGGTAGTTTATCACCCATAACAATGTCAACTCATAAAGATTCAACCTCTAAAAAAAATTTAAATTCTAGTCTAAGAACAGATTGAATATTTACTACCTTAGAAGGTAGTGGGCCTTTATACTTAAGGCACAGAGATTTCAAAGGAGACTCCTTACCCCAAGAAAATACCAGTCTCATTAATCTCCAATAGAGAGCTACTTTCATTATCAAAAGAGCAAATATTTGATGGAATATTCAGAATATCATGCTCATTCACATCAATAGGTTCTATTTATCTATAAGAGATACTGAGGTCATGCCATCATAAGGAAGTACTCCAACTGAAAAGGCTAATCTCTTCAGCCTCCTGTTCTCCTCTAATTCAACTCTGGATGAAAAGGAAAATGCCAAGTTTATCAAGGGTATCCAGAGGGACTCAGCCTTTCAAGGAATGGGATGAATAACTGAATGCCAGCTTCACTACCCAAGATGTGACAAGTGCCCTTTATGATCAGCTTTGAAAAAAAGAATTCATTTAAAACAGCAGTTGCCTTGGTTGGTTTAGTAAATATACATTACCTCTCCCTACTCTGCGCCAAAAGTCTCAAATGAACACAAAGATCTAGGCATCAATGAATCCATACTTCAACCTTCTTCATCCCTCTGTATGCAGAAGCCACTGGATCTTTTACACTATCACTCCTCTTCCTACTGGAAGGAAAGGGAGCCATTCAATTCACCTCACCCTGAAGTGTTTCCTCCATTATCTCATCAGAGAACACAAATGCTGTCATCATATATGAATGATGGGAGGCCTAGGCTGCAAAGCGTAGTGTTAAAGGTAATCCACAGAAGCTTTACTTCTTTAAAATCACTTATATCACACTATTAACTCAAAGATGAAAATAATTGGTTAATGTCACTAATAACTTTCACACTATTAGAAGCGAATTTCAATATCAACATCATAAAGCGAAAGTCAAATACAGAATCCATCAACAATGTTTTGTTACTACTTACTTGGGGTTACTTGGGGGTTGATGGGCTCATGAAAGTTCTATCCCTTGCCAATGGTCCTTTTCCTTCAGAAGACATGTCTCATATTCTTTGAAGTTCACCAGTGTGGAGGAGGAATTTGCAAGCAGCATCAATAACTGCAGTCTTGTATTGTAAAGGTGTGTTTGTTTGTTACATCAAGCAGTATGGGGAGTTTAAGTACTGAATGTTCTACAGGATCTAAGCTTTGAAGAAGAAGAGTTCTAGCTATTAGATATTTTGGACAGTGGAGGAGGAAGTGTGGAATGTCCTCTACCATGGTGGGACACAAAGGACAGAAAGGCTGTCTTGTGATGTCCAATCTGCAGAGGTTAGAGTTCAATCTTGTATGGCCTATTCTCAATCTAGTGAAGGCAGTATCCAGTCTCCGGTTATGATTAATATATGTATGTGGTTGAGCAGAAGAATCCACCCTGAACTGTCCCAAGAGGTAAACAGAAAATTTGAAGTTCCCAATCCCATATAGTCCTATAAACCTTGTTGATAATGCCACCTGTTTCTCTGATTTCAAGTGGTGACAGTGAGTGAATCAAGGTTGTGCGTGTTGCACTGCTTTATCTACAATTTCATTGGGAGTGATACCAATATGTGAAGGTACCCACTGGAAATGTATTACCCAAGATGGAGTGAAGAACAATTTTAGGAGACATGAGTGTATGTGGTAGTATATTGTGGCATATCACAATATACTACCATGTGGCTTGGGAGTAGAGATGATTTGAAGAGCCACCTTAGAATCACAAAATATAATCACCTTTTGTGGAGGAAGGAATTGTTCCACAAAATGCAGAGCCTGAAATATTGCATACAATTCAGCAGAAGTTTCCAGGTTCCAGTGAGCTGAAAGTGAGGGAAATATATTGCTGAAGAGGAAGAGGCTGGAGCAGTTATTTTTGAGCCATCAGTAAATATGGGAAAGAAGTCAATGTAATTGGTGTTAAAAAGATTGAAGAAAAGCTGCTGACCTACCTGTAGAGTATTCCTCCTGTTCCACTTCTCCAAAGAGCAACTGAAGAAGATTTGAGAAAAACATGAAGGGGAAAGAGGAGTCACTGCAGAGCCAGGAGAGAACTGTGGAACTGATATACCCTGAGTAAGGTGGTGAGATATAGCCCAAACAATAAAAGGTTGGTGTCTTGTGCCCCAGTTATGTAAACTGGGCAAATCCAGGAATGAAAAATATAATTTATACAATGGGTGGGATTGTGGATAACTTAAAACCTTATGGAAATATTTTGTAATCTGAAGTTCTTTTTGGAGGTGAAGGGGAAGAAGACCAGTTTCCACAAGTAAAGCAGCAATAGGTGAGGATCTGAAAGCTCCCAAGCATATCTGAAGAGCTGCGTTTTGTAAGATATTGAGTTTCATTAAGATTGAGGTAGAATAAGAGCCATAAACTTCAGCTCCATATTTGAATTTACTCTCTATAGCTGCTTGATAATACTGGAATTAGTAGTGCTCTATTGGCTCCCCAGTGCACCCCTGAAATTCTCTTCAACACATTGATTCGAGGCAGACAAGAAGACTAAAGATATGTTATATGGTAGGTCCATGTTAAAGAAGGTCCATCTATATAAAGACCTAAGTATCTGTGCTTCGTTACAAAAGGAAGAGGTTGAGAGTTTATAACAACTGTGGGTATAAAAGGAATTCTCCTTCTAGTTAGGCACATTACAGCACTTTTCTTATGGTTGATATGAAGACCACAGGTGCTTGACCAAAAGGAAAATGAATACACTGCCTGTTGCATTACAGTTTCAGAAACCACTAGTGAAGGTGAGGAGACCAGGAGTGCTATATCATCTGCAAAAGCAAGAATTTTCGCCTCCTGTGAAAGAGGTATATTTTGTAACATGACTGTGAAAAGTAAGGGGCTTAGATAGAACCCTGTGGTACTCCACTGTATTTGAAAATTTTTTTGTGATATTTGATTCCCAATAAAAACAGAGAAAGATCTGGCTGCTAAAAGGTTTTAAAGCAATAAAAGAGGGCAACCATGAAGACCTTTATCTGAGTGTAGTTAAAATTCTCAGATGCACAGCCGAGTCTAATGCACTCTTGAGATCAATAAAGGTGACTATTGTAAATAATTTATTTGGAAAAGTATTTTATATAAATATAGTGTTCAAATTCCAGTAAACAGTCCACTGTTCCCCTCCTTGCGCAAAAAGCATGTTGCCAAGGTGGAAGCACATCATTGGTTTCTACCCACCAAGACAAATGAGTGTACCAGTTTCTCATGCACCTTACCAGAACACAACAGAAGTCGAATGGGGTGGTAAGATGAAGTCTGTGTAGGGTCTTTATCAGGTTTAAAAATGGGGATGATCAAAGATTGGGCCCATGCCTAAGGAAACAAACCAGAAATCAAACAAAAGAGAGATCTGACAAATGTTTTAGGAATTCATTTGGTATTAAATCCGAACCCATGGCTTTCCCTGTTGATAAGGAGGTGATAGTCTGCTATGGTTCCTTACGTGAAAATAGAACAGAAAGGTCAGAAGAGGGAAGATGCAAAGCAATCTCAATTGTTTCCATGAGCACATGTGTGTGTGGCAAAGAAGATGAATTGAAACAGTTTCTGTTCAAAGAACTTGGAGAACTCTTCTGCCTTAGACTTGTCATCTAGTAAGGGCTCTCCATCCTTTGTAACAGGGAAGGTGGGAATGGATGGTCTGCCCTTCATCAGCTTTAAGAAGTTCAAGGTTCGAGAGGGAGATGAAGAAGCTGAAAGGGAAGAGCAATGAGAATCCCATGTTTCCCGTTTCCGAAGGTTGATTGTTCTTTTACACTTAGAAACCAACTGTCGATATTGTATGCAATTAGCCAAAGTTGGAGCATGCTGCCATTGATTATAAGCACTATTTCTTGATGCAAGTGCACTGCGACATGTGGCATCCCACCAAGGAACATTTGGTTTTGAACCGAAGGAGCCTTCCATTAGTCGAAAGAAGGATTTAAACACTTGTAAGAAATCAGAGGACATTGTGTTTACCCTCAAGTTAATGTCAGAATCAGGGGCATATGTCATCTGTAATTCTTTGGCAAATGAGATCTAGTCTGGGATATTACCAAAATGCCATCATAGTCTCAAGCTTCTATGTGTGAATGGCATTTTGAGGGGCACCATTACTACTATAAGGAAATGATCACTTCCACATAAGGTCCCGTTGTGATAGAAGCAGATAAAAAAACACCACCTCCAAGGCAAAGATCCAGGGTAGATTTCGAAAACTCTATATGAGTCAATATGGATGGTCAGATCAGGTGGAGTAAGAAGCATAATATTTACTGATTGGAGCAGTGTTTGAAAGAGGGCTATTCCTGTTTTGTTATATATACAGGGTATAGATGGCTCCTAATAAGAATGATGGGCGTCAAAATCGCTATAAATAAACACTGGGGGTTGCAGCTGACGGAAATAATGAAGAAATTCCTGGCTTTCAATATCTTTATTAGGATTATAGCATACGAGGATGGAGTACCATTGCAATATGTTAATCTGAACAGCTAAGACCTCCATCCCTCCCCCAAGATACCACTGAAGTGAGAGAATATCATAAGGAAGGCCACATTTTATAAGGAAAGCCAACAACCACTATGTCTATCAGGCCTATCTGCCTGTTCCATATGATAACCACAAAAATAAGGAATGTATTTTTTCTTTAACCATGTTTCACACAGCCCCACAAGATGGGGCTGAGTGGAGGCTATATAAAGTTTAAGATCAGGTAATCGAGGGAGGAGAGAGTGAGGATTCCAAAATATGAACAAAGGGTTATTGGCCATGAGTTTGTGAAATTGAGGTTAAAAGGGTGAGATCAGGAAGACATGTGAGGAAAACAAAAGCGAATGAGGAGGTGCTCTGGTATACAGAGAGAAGTTTTGGAATGGTATTTCCTAGAGTAATGAGTACCTTATTCCAAGGAAAGTAGGTGGAAGTAGGATTTGTATTGTTCATGTGGTAAGCAGGGACATTCCGGAATTGTTGGAGGGCTGTGTCTCATGTTGAGGATTAGTAGTCATATTCTCGGGAATGACAGAAGCAGGTGAGGGTAATTCCTTCTGGGAATAATGTCTGTGCTGTAGAGTCATTGGTGGATATATCTGAGACGGTATCACCATCCTGATTTGTGAGGCTTTACAAACTGCGTGAGCATATTTGGTCTGGATTTTCTATAGGAATTGACAGTCTGGGCCTCACCCTGCACTGTGAGATGTGGAAAGACTGTGTTATCCGATAACGTATGATGAGGAGGAGGTATAAAAGTTTTACATATGCAGCAGATTGTTGTGTTTGAAAAAGTTTGAATTCCTAGTCAAGGGTTTAAGGCCTGTAGGGTACTTATTAGATTTGATTGGAAACCTGAAGATTGTGGGTACGATTTAGAGATCTCAATCACTCTTTTATGGATTGGACAATTTGGAGAAGTTAGTTCAGGACTTCCCGTACATATATAATAGTAAGGAGGGTTCTGGCACCCTGTTGCACAGTGAAAACCACTGCAAATATAACATCTTTGGTAGGATCTGCAGGTAAGAGACCCATGGTCATGTTGGTAATAATTGTAACATTTAAGTACAGGAGATATATAAAGTTTCACTTCATAGATAGCAGAGGCAATGGCCACTCTATCTGGAAAACGACCCACAAATTTTAACGGAATGATATGCGAAGGAAGTCTTTGGTTTTTCTGAAATGATGTGTCTCCTAACTTCTAATAAATTTGAAGAACCAATGATGCGTAAACTATTTGTGATATCTTCAGTATAATCAAGACCAATTGCCCCAATTTTGCCATATGTGACATCCCTGCTCTCCGGAGCATCTGATCTAGGTTGCCGGCATTTGATGTTCCATGCACCCAGTATAATGACTTTGGTGAGGTCAATTTTATCAAGGGAAGAAACCTGGAACCCGAGGGATGCACCTCTTCCAAGTACCTTAAGGGTTTCACCAGTAATATATTTTCACTGGTTTTCTGGGGGTTCAAAAATATATGTTCCCCATCCGCCGATTAAATGAGAACAACAGGATATGATGTACCTGTAGAAATGGATGCCTGCATAGAATTATCAACTGCTGTGTCATGTTGGCTGGAAAGTTGGGTCAGTCTAGCCTCATTTCGGGCCAGGCTAGACCTAGTAGGATCAGATGGGTTTATCAGTGATGTTTTGATAATGTGGCCTGTCTTACAAGAAACCGATACGTCTCTGTAAGGATTGGATATATACCTCCATATCTTGTCCCTCGCACACCAACAAGCCTGGGAGGGAAGCACAATTTGTAGCCATCTGAAGGGCTAGGCCCACCAGAGGAGGGATAAATGGTTTGACACCGCAAAGAGACAGTAAAATTAAGATGTATAGAGAGAGAGAGAAATAAGGGGATATGAAAAATGATAAACAAATAAAAAAACACGTAAAATAAGCACAACGAAATATACTTCCTTCCTCTAAGACAGCTAAAAGTATTAAAAAATATATTTTTTTTTCAATTTTTCCAGCAATGCAATTACAAAGATCATATGCTGGTGCTTCATTTAATTATAAAACTATCATCACTATTACTACTTCCAAACAACACCATTGTTAACATCACCATCACTATCTTATTTTCTTTACTTTATTTTTTGATATCTTCAAAATATTATAAATACTTATTTACTGTTTTATTAATAGATAACCTTAAGAGAGAATCGATGTTTCGTTATCATGTATGTCAAAATTTCAAAACAAGAGTTATAGTCTGTTCACGCTCCGCACTTCACAAAAAAATAGTTTCAATCCCTGAGCTATATTGAGTGAAATTTTAACCAATCGTCAAATGAAATTCCATATACCGATCGTTAAAATTGTTTCAAAGAAATAACCTACTCTCTACATAGAGAATACAAAGTAAATCAAATCAACAAAGAAAAGAGGAAACGAATGGGAACCAGAATAAATGATATTGGGGTCAGAATATAGCGAGAGATTGAAGATAAAATATGGATGAAAATGTATAGAAGCCTACTGCCGAAGAAGAAGGCTAAATTAGTATAAAAACTTTTTAAATACTTTTACTACTTTATCTATTAGCCTATTGCATATATTTTTATCTATTTTAAGTTTTCATCTATGCTGGAGAAACTCTATTAAATTATCTTTCACAAGTTTTAATAAAATTGGTAAAGTAAAATTGGTAAAAACTATGGAGTAGATGAATTATGCTTAGTTTTTATTTAAGGACATGAAAGAAAAAGGTCGCAGTTAGTGCTATAATTAAATAATTTGAGTACACTTACTATGATTTTTTTCGAAAGAAATGTTGCTTCTTGAAGTTTCATAATATATAAATTTAATATATTTTAGAACGATGCGGACGTAAATTGTAATGATGAACATTCCGAACTTATTCTTGCCCAATTTCAACTATGCGTTTCGTTATTCGTTTAGCCTAGGAAAGCGTCGTCTTTTTCTGATTTACCACCAAGCGTGATCTGCTATGTTACTCGCCGTTTTGTAAATATTACGTTATCAAGTTATTTTCTTCATCTGAACCAGGTATTTACGTGAGGAACATCTTACAAATATATTCATTACGTGACTCACATCTCCTTACTAATATATTCATATAAGCTGCATCGACACACCTCATATGCAGCCTACCGTCATAATGCAACTCTACTGAGGTAACCCCTGAGGTTAGGAATAGTGTTGTTCTTAGTTTCTATTTCATTTGCTAACTTTTGTGTTTATCCTACCCCCCAGTGTTATTCATCCATTCCCTTTTTGCAAAAGTCTTGCCTATTATTTTCTATATATGTTCCAATAGACGCTAGAATAGCTTACAGACAATTTCACCAACGATACTACGCCAAGCTGTATTATTACCATATTTCAGCATTTCAGCTGTAGTTCAGCGCCAGCTTTTTAGCTACAGGTAAACAAACTCTCTCTCTCTCTCTCTCTCTCTCTATATATATATATATATATATATATATATATATATATATATATATATATATATATATATATATATATATATATATATATATATATATATATATATATATATATATATATATATATATATATATATATATATATACAAACTCTCTCTCTCTCTCTCTCTCTCTCTCTCTCATATATATATATATATATATATATATATATATATATATATATATATATATATATATATATATATATATATATATATATATATATATATATATATATATATATATATATATATATTGTGGTAGGTTAACAATTATAAAATGCAAGAACCAACTAAATTACGTGGTATGATCTGGTAGATTTAGGTCGAGAACTTTTTTTTCTTGCCATTTTTGAGTGTTTAATGTGCTATACGTTTCAATTTCGTCCAAGTACAAAACTGTGACTTTGTTTAACGTTCGTTGGAAATTTACGAATTGGAAATTAGTCCCGTTGAACGGGAGCCGATCTGGAGACGGTTTCCCGTTTGTGTGGATCTTTGGAACCAACAAGAATTGCCTGTGGAAAGTGACTGCCGCCTACTTACAATAGCACATCTACTCTTGTTTACCAAGCTCACCTTCTTGAGGTTAACGGACTGTGCAATAACACCGGCCTTATCAGTGGTGCTGCCTCATTGCCTCATTGTGGATTTGGGGTGATGTTTTGATGTGCTTAAGTCTATAATCTGGAAAGATTCCATGTGTGACATTCGAGAGGTGTCATCCAAGCAGCTATAAATTATAGTTATTATTGAGTCCACGGTTCTGGAGCTATAAGTAGGATAAATTAAAGTGTCGTGTGGTGTATACCGGCACTTAGGATCCTGTTGTAAATAATATAATTTATTTTTAATCTGTCTTTCTATCCTCCTGTTAGTGGTGGTTCTCCAGTCGAAGAAAAAAAAGAACATAGATTAAGGCTACAATCGAGTCAATAACAAGTGGTGGCTCCGTGGGGTTTTTCAAGATTGGAGTGATTGGCTGCTTCTGGAGGTGAGAGTCGACGGGTGTAACTACAGGACAATTCAGAGGAGTGATTTTGGTGGAAAAATTACAGCATAGTTTGGTATCAATCCTGCTTATGTTCTGTAAGTAGAAAATATTGATTTTTTTCTATTAATGAAGTGACGATTGTACAGTTTTCTACAGCTACATCTGGTCTGGTAAGAGTGTGCCGGTATTTAAACTATTAAGGATATTGAGAGAATATATTTTTCTCTCGTTGGTTTTGGTAAAATTATTTTTTTTAATTGATATTTCTTGTTGCTCGGCCTCTATTATTTCTGATTTTTCTCCCTATTTTGACAATTGACTATTTCAAGTGATCATTTTTTTTCCCGAGGTGTTTATTGTACGAAGGAGAGGGTGTAAACATTACTTTTTCATATTACAAGGTTATTTTAGCAAAGATTGAAAAAGGATGGAAAGTGATAGTGAGTTGAAAGACGTAGCCAAAGGAGGACCCAGCGCAATGGAGTGTTTGGCCTTGCTCCAGAGTGCTCTAGCCAGGGAAACGGAGGAGTTGGATCTGGACCAAGCAACTGCCATGGTTAAGGGCGTGGCTCAGGTGTTGGAAATGAAGAAACAAGGCTCAAGCAAATGTCAGGAAGCAGAAAAGAAACAAGTGTATAGTAATTTGAGACAGAGTGATGAAAGAAGGAGAGAAGACCGGAACCTAGAACATGAATCCAAGAAGGTAGTACCAAAGAACAAGCCAGAAGGTGAGATATGGTTCAAAGTATCAACCTGTCACTTCTGAGGAATCTGAAACTAGCACCCATGGGAGTGAGAGTGAAGTAGACAGCGGAGACAATTTGGTGAAACAAAGAAAGAAGAAAAGAAATGGGAGAAAGAGAGCAGCAAGAAAATATACTGTGGATGAGAGCTCTGGCCCTGAAGTATGCTCAGAAGTTGAAAGTGAATTGGATAAGGGTGGAAAGTTATGGTTAAAGAGGTTGGTGGAACTAGAAAAGTCTGGAATGGAGTCAGGCATGGCGGTTAACAGAGTTCTAATTATTTTGGCAGGAGAACTGCTGGAAGTATTAAGGACATTTAGTAGAGCGAATGTAAAAGCGGTAAAGCCTTTAAAATATGGGATAGAGAAAGTACAAACTTTTGAGGCTTTTATAGAGGATTATGAAAGGTACGCTAGAGAGCAATTAGGAAAAGATAAGAATCGATGGGCTGTAGATCTGCGAAACTTTTTGGAAGGTCCACCATTGAGGACATACTACAGTATTTATAGATCCAAGATGAGTTATGTGACAATAATCACAAGATTGAAGACTTGGTGTAAGGAGGAGAAGGAGAATGAGATTCTTGATTCACAGAGAGAGTTTTGGAGAATAGAGATGAAAAGGGGTGAAAAGTTTGCGGAATTTGCTCTCAGACTGCAAACAACTTACGAAGCAGCTACAACTCGAGAGCAGAGAGACGTTGAAGTTTTAAAGAACCAGTTTCTGAAATGCTTACCGAAAAAAAGTGTCAAGAAGGTTTAGAGTTCGAATGGGAGGTGAGAAAGAAAGTGCTAGAATCCGGTGGAAAGATATTGTAAGTTGGGCACATGAAGAAGACGAATTAGATGAGCAAGAGAAAGAAGAACCCAACACCACCGCGATTCCGATTTGGGCCACGCTGCAAGGGGAAACAGGTGAGCATCCTACGTATGCGGATCAAGTACGGTATGGAAGGCCGCCGCATGTCCCCAATAGAGAGCCAAGGATGATCTATAATCGTAATATGAGACCAAATGAAGAGCGGATTATAACATGCCTTCACTGCAAGAAAAGAGGGCATATCAAAAGAGAATGTTGGAGATTTAAAGGATGGTGTTATGTTTGCGGAAGTAGTGAGCATAAAGTAGCTAACTGTGAAGTACGAATGGGAGGCAGAAGCAGGCGTGGGCAACAAAGACAATATAATGAAGAACAAACCCGAAACTCTCCGAGAGATTTCGGAATGGAAGAGCTCAAATGTACCGTATGCAATGAGACAGGGCACAACAGAGAATCATGTTCGTTGAGGGCAGAATGGGAAGCATTCTTGGAAGAGAAGAAGAGATCACTTGCGGGAAACGAGGCTGCTCCGCCATTAACGGGAATGAGTCGGAGCCAACAGCAACAGTAAGGCGCATGCAAGAATGTAACCCGGTTGATTATAGAAGGCCATTGAGGAGTCCCAAAGAGGAAGAGTCTGTTGTGTGTCAGGATCAGTATATATCTGGTCCTTTACCTCAGCGACCTCCTAGAATAAGAAATCGTATTGTTGAGGGACAACCGAAACTACTACTGGTGTATATAGTACTACGAATAAAGATAATACACTAGAGATGAGAGCATAAGAATAACACCACTACTGCAGTTTTTGATAAGACTTGATGGCACGGAAAGAATGGCCATTATGGACTCAGGCTCTCAATATTGTCTAATCGGTGAAAGGGAATTAAGAGATATTTCTAATCCACATGTGATAAAGAAAGAAGTAAAGTTAAGAGGCGTTGGAGATCCGTCCGTATGTACAGAATCTCGTAGAACTGCTATCTTGAAGGTTAGCATTGGCGACATAGACTATGGTCAATTTAATTTTATTGTGCTTGAGTACCTAAAGGAAGGTGTAATATTAGGAATGCCTTTCTTAGTTAAAAATGAAATCAAACTTAATGTAACAGAAAGAACATTCACGAGACGTGGTGATACTGGTATTGTGGAACAAGTCTATCTCCCAACTGAACCTGGAGATTGTTTGAGAATTGTGACCTCTGTTCCAGTTTACGTAGCGGTAAGAACTACTATTGTCGAAGATGTATGGGTTCCAGTTAAGGTAAGATGGAGCTCAAAGCAGATTAAACCGAGAACTGGCGAAGAATGGGAAAATCAAAGATCTGAGGAACTGTTAATAGAAAATCAGGAAATTAATACAAAGAGAGGATATAATAATCGTTTTAGGATACTTCCAGGTTTAGTAAAATGGAGAGACGGTCAAGGAGAAGTTTTAGTAAAAAAGTTGACAGCTGGTCAAACACAGCTGGGTAAGAATGAAGTAATTGGTATTGCACACTTGATGGTAGACGAAGAAGAGTTAAGGAAATTTGGATCCACAGTTTGCTCAGTGAGCACGACAGTACAAGAGCTATCAAAGCAACAAGATACAGAGGAGGAGTGGTCTAAAGACAGTTTGAAAAATGAGATAGAGTTCATGAAAGGACTGACAATGGAACAGCGCAGAAAATTAGTAGAAGTATTGTGGAAGTGTAGGGCGGCATTCAGTAGAAGTGATTCTGACGTGAGTAGAACAACGATGACCCCTTACAAAATACAACTGCACGACTATACACCGATCTACCAAAGAGCGAGAAGGTTCGATCAAAAAACAAATGATGAAATTGAGAAACAAGTAAAAGAGCTTTGTTTGAGAGATATTGTTGAGCCGTGTGCTTCAGAGTGGAGTTCTCCGGTAGTGCCGATTAGGAAGAAGGATGGACACGTTGAGGCTTTGCGTCGACTATCGTCGGTTAAATAAAGTAACAGTGGCGGATCGATTTCCTATGGCCAACATTACAGAAACAATTTTTGGTTGCCATGGGGCATATTACTTCACCAGTATGGATCTTGTGAAAGGGTATTACCAAATGCAACTAGAAGAGAATAGCAAGAACTACACCGCGTTTTCCACAGTCAGCGGTCAGTATAGATTTAAAAGGCTTAGTTTTGGACTGAAAAATGGACCAGCAGCATTCCAAAGAGAAATGCAAAGAATATTGACAGGGTTTAGTAGAGATAAGGTAGTTATTTACGTTGATGACGTCTTGTTAATTTCGAAAGGATTTAGCGAACATCTAACTCTTATTGAGCGTGTCCTAGACAGATTTTGTGAATCTAATGTTAAAGTAAAATTAAGTAAATGTAAGTGGGTCCAGAAGGAAGTACAATTTTTAGGGCATATTATTAGTAGGACTGGCATAAGAAAACTGCCAGAATATGTAGACCAGATAGATAAATTAGAAAAGCCAAAGAACGTTGGAGAATTGCGACGATACCTTGGAATGATAAATTTTCAAAGAAAGTTCATCAGGAACTGTTCAGAGGTAGCTGCGCCTCTTAGTATTTTGACAGGCGGAAATAGAAGAGACAAAATTGAGTGGACGAATGAGCGTAGTCGGGCTTTTGATGAGCTGAAGAGACGAATGAAGGAGTCAGTAGAGCTAGCCTTCCCCGATTTTTCACCACAAGGAAAGCCATTAGAATTGTTTGTGGACGCTAGTGGGATTGGAATGGGAGCTGGCCTCTGTCAGGAGCAGGGTGGCGAGAGAAGAGTAATCGCGTACAACTCCCACTCTTTCAACGCTTGTGAAAGAAGAGCATCAACAATAGAGAGGGAGCTACTTGCCATAAGATGGGGTATTAAAAGTTTTCGACCGTTTTTATTAGGACAGAATTTCATTCTACATACCGACCATCGACCACTAGTATACCTGGACACAATGAAGTTGGTAGATAGTAAATTGGCCCGCGTCTTGGACGATCTGAGTGAGTACTCTTTTGAGATTCGTTACTACCCAGGAAAAGATAACGTGTTCGCAGACACTTGGTCTAGGTGTCATAGGGAGGCTGATGATGAAAATGAAGTACTTGACCCGTATACGCTCCCGAAGGGGCTGAGTTTGATCAGGTTGGTTCCAGGAGGAGCTGATTCCCTATTTCAAAGTTTGAAAGATGTGTTGGAGAAAGTTCACTTAGGAGGAGTACCACGGAGTTCAAAGGAATTACGAGAAGTTTTGTTAGACATTCTCATAACAGAACGAAAGTTCTATGGAATAGAGAAAAAGGAGAAGTCGTTAAAATACTTAAGAGCGTTAAAAATACCTGGAAAAGAGCCAATACCAGAGGTACTGTTGGCTGCTAGTGATAGGTTTAAAGTGAAGATATGGCTTCACCACGGATCATGTTGTTCGATAGCCTATATAGGACCAAGGGCAAAAGGTGAAGAAGAAAATTTGAAAGATGTCCACTTACAGGTTCTAGGAGGAAGACATTTCAATCCGGTGAAAGATGATGGTACCTTTAAATCCACTAGTAAGAATGTGATGGTAGACGAAATTGCGTACAATGAAGATGATAGAGATGAAGAAATTTCCGAGGACAGAAGAAGCACAAGCTTAGAGCATTCTCATGAAGAATCCTCTGTCGATGAAGAGTATAATTTGTTGATCGGTAACTCATCTGAGGGATTGGAGATAAATCTGCTGATGAAAGAGAGAGGCCATAATTCTCGACTGAGTTGCAACCATATTTTGAGAGGAGTAGCTTGGAAGGAGGTACAGATTGGAGAGGTGACCAAATGTGCATTCTTGGATACCGGTTCTGTAATTAGCTTGGTACAGGAATCGGTGGTAAGGGATTTGACATATTTTGGACAGATAATACGACATTGGTCGATAAACGTAACGCTTAATGGTGTGAGTACTGGAGTTGTAGAATGTTCCAAGGCTGTGGAGGTTAGAATAAGTACACGATATCGTCAGTTAACACTGCCACTAGTAGTGGTACAAGATGGTTTTATCCCGGCTTGCCTCTTATTAGGTATGAACTACTTAGTAGAGACGGAAGCAATTTTGGATTTCGGAGAAGGAATCATCGCTCACGGTGGAGATCAGGATGATGTGAGTGACACATTTTTGACAACAGTGACAATGTGTAGCATACTGACGGATGGTAATGGAAATCAAGGAAACTTAATAGAACCAGAAGAAATAATCAAATTGCAAGACAGATCAAAGTCCATCAGAATGTTGAGGGAGAAAATATTGAAACGTCAAGAAATTGAAAAGACGGAGCCTTTGTTAGGTGAGTTCTACAGATACCGTAAGGATTTCATAATGAATGGTCCGATTTTGGTAAAGAAAGTTAGAACTAATTACTGCAGTGCAGTTGTAGGATTCAAACAGCTTGTCCACGTGAGCGTTACAATTCATAAAAACCTAGCCCATATAGGTCGAGACAAGTTGTTGGACGTAGTTTTAAGGTACGTGTGGCACCCGAAAATACATTCAATCATTCAGGAGGTTTGCAGGACGTGTCCAAAGTGCCAGTTAACGAAAATAGATCATCAGGTGATTTATCCACCAATTTGGAAAATCGAGGTTAAGAACCCTTTTGAGCTGGTCGCTGTAGATGTAATGTCTATGCCGAAAACACGAAATGGAAATGTCGCGTGCCTAGTTGCAGTCGATCATTGCAGTAAGTGGGCTGCAGTGAAACCAATGAAAGATAAGTCAGCAAAAAGTGTGGTGGAGGTTATTCGAACATCACATGCTATCAACTTTTGTACGTACCCCTTGTAAGATCTTGACGGATAATGGAGTTGAGTTCAGAAGTGTCAAGTTTGAGGAATTATTAAACAAGTATGGGATCGGCCATGTATATAGCAGTCCTTATAAACCTGCGAGTAACGGGGCTGTGGAAAGAGCGAACCGAACATTTGCAGAGTTCCTGAAAAATGTCATGGTCAAAGAACTAGATTGGGATTCGTGTTTGCCAAGAGCGGTATTAATTTACAATAATACAAAGCATGCAGAACTAGGTATGTCACCATCAGAAAAGCTCATGACAGAGCAGCATGAAAAAGGAGTGGTACTCCCAATTCCCAGAGAAGAACAGGAGAAATGGCGAGAGGGTCATCCAAACTGGTTGCCATATGCAGTGGGAGTGAAAGTGAAGAAAAAGATTATAACTGTGGATAGGACCTTAGAGAAAAAGTTAGGAGTGAGGTACGAGGGTCCTTTTGTTGTCTCGAAAGTAATCTCTGAAGGAATGGTTTACGAAATTTAAGGTAAAGGCAAAAAGGCAAGAGCACACTATTCGCACTTGAAGGTTTGGGCGGACCCACCCGCATACCTAGCACAATATTTCCAACAGGACGAGGAGGAACCTACCCAAGAAGAACCACTCGTAGTTACAGCAGCAGAAGACATCTCAGAAATGGAAACAACAGGTTTTGTCCCAAGTTTGATGCATATTTCAACGAATGTTGGAAATCAGAAGAAGAGGGGTTCAAAGTTGAAGGAGGCGTGGAAGTTGTTGAAAGATATGACTAAAAATGAAACCAAGAAGAAGGATTCAATAACTCAAACAGACAAGGTAATAACTGTCAGTGTTGGAATGCAAACAGCCGACCCTGAATTGATGTTGTCACCAATTGAAACCAGTGAACAGTTGGACTGGATCTATGTTAATGACACTGATAGTGATTCTGACAGTGTATTTGAAATACAGAAGTTTGAGGAATCATTGAAGTTTCCAGAATCAAGTTATACGTTTGGAGTTGTTATAAGTGAGACAAGTGATGCAGATTTGAACCATACCGTTGATGATCTGGCAGTGGAATTAGGAATAGAAGATGTAAGCCAGGCTGAGGACTCGAAGGGCGTATATAGCTTTTTCGAAGCTTTGAGCACTCCAGAAAACCTATCTAAATCTATTCATGAAGAAATAAAGGAAGTTGGAGAGAATCCAGAGGAAATAGATAAAGGTACTGCGCACAAGCAACCAGCCGATAAGGAGCAGTTGAATGACAAAACTTACTCTCCACCAGGAACAAGATCACGTGGACCAGTGCCTGAAATGCCGAACGTCCAGGAAAAAGTATTGGAATATGAAAAAAGAACAGAAGCCAGAAGAAAGTCGTATTGTAAAGAATTATTTTTTTTCTCTCTTTAGAGATTGGGCTTCCAATCTCAGAGGGGGAGTCGTGTGGTAGGTTAACAATAATAAAATGCAAGAACCAACTAAATTACGTGGTATGATCTGGTAGATTTAGGTCGAAAGCTTTTTTTCTTGCCATTTTTGAGTGTTTAAGTGTGCTATACGTTTCAATTTCGTCCAAGTACAAAACTGTGACTTTGTTTAACGTTCGTTGGAAATTTACGAATTGGAAATTAGTCCCGTTGAACGGGAGCCGATCTGGAGACGGTTTCCCGTTTGTGTGGATCTTTGGAACCAACAAGAATTGCCTGTGGAAAGTGACTGCCGCCTACTTGCAATAGCACATCTACTCTTGTTTATCAGCTCACCTTCTTGAGGTTAACGGACTGTGCAATAACACCGGCCTTATCAGTGGTGCTGCCTCATTGCCTCTTTGTGGATTTGGGGTGATGTTTTGATGTGCTTTATTCTATAATCTGGAAAGATTCCATGTGTGACATTCGAGAGGTGTCATCCACGCAGCTATAAATTATAGTTATTATTGAGTCCACGGTTCCGGAGCTATAAGTAGGATAAATTAAAGTGTCGTGTGGTGTATACCGGCACTTAGGATCCTGTTGTAAATAATATAATTTATTTTTAATCTGTCTTTCTATCCTCCTGTTAGTGGTGGTTCTCCAGTCGAAGAAAAAAAAGAACATAGATTAAGGCTACAATCGAGTCTATATATACTATATATATATATATATATATATATATATATATATATATATATATATATATATATATATATATATATATATATATATATATATATATATATATATATATATATATATATATATATATATATATATATATATATATATATATATATATATATATATATATATATATATATATATATATATATATATATATATATATATATATATATATATATATATATATATATATATATATATGTGTGTGTGTGTGTGTGTGTGTGTGTGTGTGTGTGTGTGTGTGTTGTGTTGAGTATGTGTGAGCAGATATTGTATTTAAGGTAAAGCAGTATTATTATTATTATTATTATTATTATTATTATTATTATTATTATTATTATTATTATTATTATTATTATTATTATTATTATTATTATTATTATTATTATTATTATTATTATTATTATTATTATTATTATTATTATTATTATTATTATTATTATTATTATTATTATTATTATTATTATTATTATTATTATTATTATTATTATTATTATTATTATTATTATTATTATTATTATTATTATTATTATTATTATTATTATTATTATTATTATATTATTATTATTATTATTATTATTATTATTATTATTATTATTATTATTATTATTATTATTATTATTATTATTATTATTATTATTATTATTATTATTATTATTATTATTATTATTATTATTATCTGGCAGCAATACTCATGATGAAAATTTATCTTTGTCGAAATCTTAGGTAAAAATGACCAATTTTTAGCATTTAATATGTATTTTTTGTTTTCTAATTTATATAATATTTATAAGTTTTTATATATCATTAGATTGGGTCCTGGTTTTACCTCATTTCTATCCTCTTGTTTCATGAATTGAGAAACCCGAATCCCAGCCGTGTTTTAATCAAGTGACCTGCCGTAAACCATTAACTAAAATATATTTGAGTAGAAGTCAATTGAAAGGAGAGGAAGAAAGAGGTGAATTTTAAAAACTATGAGGTAGCTGAATTATGCTTAATTTTTATTAAAAGACCTGAAAGAGAAGAGTCGCAATTATTGTTACAATTAAATAATAAGAAGAGACTTACTATGAATTTTTCAAAAGAAATAATGCTTTTTGAAGTTCTTGAATATATAACTTATATTGGTATTAAAAGAATTTTAGAACTCCATAGAGGTATATATTTAAGTAGAAGTCAATCGGAAGAGAGTAAGAAAGAGGTGAATAAGAATAAATATGAAACCTCATACCTTTTAATTCTGAACTTTGAGGACTTGTAATGAACAAGAAAAAACTCTTATATTTTATAACGTCTGAACGCTACAAATGATTTGAAAAAGTGCTTATTCTTTAAACTGCAGCTTGTTTAGGTGTCAAACAGAGTGCCATATCGATACAGAAAAAACAAACAAACCAACTTTACAAACCCTTATAAGGAGAGCTTCTCCAATATAAAGGTAAACTTAAAATATATAAAATATATAAACTAGATAAATAATTATTGAAAGCATATAAACAGTTTTTATATCCTCCCACTGAAGAGTTGCAATGAGGGCTGTTTCATTGCAATTACTAAAATTAATAAAACACTACAAATAAAATAAATTCCTGTGAAAGAATTCATGACACTTGACAGCAGCATATCTAGGCGGTCTTTCTCTGATTGACTTTGTCTGAGGTTGAGTCTGTAGAGATTTTATCTCACAAGGTAAATTTGAACGTGAAATTGAAAGCTGAACATCTGGGACAGCACCATTTCCATTATCTTGAACTGAATTTGAAAGTGAGTGATCAGTTTGATCTGAAGTTTCATCTTCTTGACTGTCTGCAAACTCTGCATTAGATAAGTCACTGCAGATTTTAGCATCGGCTTCACCACTGGTTACAGAATGAGTCATAGACAGTTGTAAAGGATACAGATGGCAAATTGAATGATGGCATGTTTTTTCATCTCCCTTTTTAACAAAAACACTTCTAATCTTACTGTCATTACCAACAATGACATCCAAGACCCTGCCAAAAAGCCAGAAAGGCCTTGGCTTGTTGGGTGTCTGAATAAGAATTATATCACCAACTTTAATTCTGTTGGTCCATTCTGAGATTTCTGCTCATACTATAATTGCCTAAAGGTTTCTAATACTTTTCGTTGAGTACTGAGAGTTATGGATAAGTCTTGCTGTGAAGGAGGAAGTTGTTTCAATATAGGTAAGGAAACTTCATTGAATATAAGGAATTTGGAGCAATGGTTTTCAATTCATTTTCTGATGACCTATGTACAGAAAACTAGTTTTCTCACAAAATATGAAGTCATTGTTTTATATTTCACAGTTTACTAAAAAACAGAAAGCAAAATAGCTCTTAGATCTTGAAGCTAACTCTGGTAAAGACATGTATGAAAGTGATCTCCAATATGTTAAAATTCAATAATATACTTTTTGAACCATAATTTATTCATTTACAAAAAATCTTTATCTCATATTAATAAATTATTAAGAAAGAGAGAAAGCTAAAAAATATTTGATCTGGCTCTTTGGAACTTTACCTCTTGCAGGTATAAGTGGAATTTTTATTTAAAGTTATTTATTTATTTATGTCTAATGTCTGGTACCAGTTTCATATATTCATTTATGGGAGTCGACTTCAATTTTGAATAGAGTTTTCCAATTACTTTATTTGAAAGTTTTTTTATCATCATGCTATTCATGGCCAGAATTTTAGGGGCTAGAGCTATACTTCATATTCTTACAAGACCTAATTAAGACATATATATGTCCTAATTAGAAAAAAAAAACAGATTCATTTGACAAAGCCTTTATAGAACAATCCTACAGAATCTTAAGGCACCAAAATTTTGAACAACGTCAAGCTTTAAGATTTGTGTTGAAGAAAGATTACTAAATTTCTCAGATGAGATTGAATATTTGCTAGTTATTCTCTTTCTTAATTTGCTTAAGACCCATACAAAAATATATTCTGTAAATTAATCAAATTTTCATTTAAAGTTATTTATGTCAAGTGCCCGATTTTATATACAATTTGGTACCAATTTCATATATTCATTTATGGGAGTTTACTTCAATTTTGAATAGAGTTTTCTAATTACTTTGTTTGAAAGCTACTATATAAATTTTGATTAGTCCTTTGTTTGCAATTTAGTGTTCTAAATTTCATGAACCATGTTAGAGTATGGTATTACAACTTAGTGTCTATACATTTCTTTACCATTTTTTCCTATATTTTACTGAATTGTATTGTAAGGTATTATATTAGATAAGGTGTGTAAAGTTGGGAAACATATTTTGGAACTTATACCTCTTGAAGGAATAAGTGGAATTTTCATTTAAAGTTATTTATGTCTAATGCCCGATTTTATATACAATTTGGTACCAGTTTCATATATTCATTTATGGGAGTCGACTTTAATTTTTAATAGAGTTTTCTAATTACTTTTTTTGAAAGTTACTAAAACCACCTAATATAAATTTTGATCATCATTATATAGTATAGGGTCACTTCCCAAAGGTTTCAAAGCCGCATAGTCTGATTTTTCCCCTATATTTACAGGAGGATTTTTTGTTTTTTTTAAAAGATAAGAAATATAATAGTACTATTTGTACTGTATATTCATAACAGTATTTGTTTACAGAGGAGCCGAATTGTATGAAGTTTCCATCTCACCCATCTATCAACTTGACCAGATCAATCTGAATATTATTATTTGATTATATTATGGTTGCCTACAGCTGGCCCATAGATGGTAAGAGGGAGTAAAGAGAGGAAGGCTGGTTTTTGTTCTTTTATTTACACAAAATAAATTTGATTCAAGATGACACAACAAAATAATTACAAGCCAGAACCTTATCTGCAAAAGATAGGCAAAAAAAAAAATAATAATATACATCCCCCATGAATGTCACAATACACATCCCTGACACTATCCCACACTAGCACCAAGAACTTGCATTGTAGTCATTCCCAATGGGCAGAATACAAATATTAAAATATAAAAATTTGGAGAATGACTTTTGGAATATATAATAATAATAATAATAATAATAATAATAATAATAATAATAATAATAATAATAATAATAATAATAATAATAATAATAATAATAATAATAATTTAGATGGCAATAAAAACCATAGCACCTCCAAAATAAGTATACAAAAAATATAAGAAAACAGACCATACTCAAAACATAAGCATATATATATAATAATGATAATAATGAAAAAGTGTTAAATAATCATCACTTTACCTAACAAGTTGTCAGCCTGGCTATGACCATAGAAGGAAGAAGAATTCCTGATTGCTGAGAATTATACTGCAGTGTATGGGAGTTCAAGAAGTACCTTCTGAAGTAGTCAGGATATTCTGAAGGACACTGTGGTGAAAATCAAGATATTGCTTGTGATGCAATATCAGCGATACTTGCATATATAACAGGAATGTCAAATGACCACTGATGGATGGTGAATTAACACAATAAACCACTTAGTCATAGCGAAAATACAAAAAATGTACGGAGTTCACCAAAGTCGGCCTAGTTAAAAGTAAAAAATGCCCTTATGCGTTCTTTTGTGCAAATAAACAAGCACGGAGAGTTGGTTCCAATTCCTCAGTCAAAATTATTATTTTGTGTAGAGTGAGGAGTCCTGCTACTACAGAACCCCCCACCAAAGATAGCAGCAGTTAAAAACAGAAACGAAGAGGAGGTCGAACAGTTCTGCCAATCTTTGTTCGACGTAGGATATGAGGACGAGGAGCGGTACCATCAGTCGAAGGAGAGGAAGAACCTGAAGAACGTTGTGAAGTAGGCGGTGCAGGCGGAGCTGGAGGTGAAGGAGGTGGTGGAGGCGAATCGGTAGAAGAAGAAGGAGGAGTAGGAAGAGAAGGAGAGGAAGGGCGATCTGGCACATGTGGTGTTGGAAGAACGAAAGGAATGAGAAGAGGAGACTCTTCAAAATCATCCGGAGGATCCGGGGAAGATTCGAAAAAGGCAGGTTTAAGTCTATCAATGGAGAAGACTTCCTTCCGCGAAGGGAGCTGAAGGAGGAAAGTTTTCTCCCGACGACTTAAGACCTTGTAAGGCCCCAAATATCGAGCTTGCAGCGGAGCTCGATGAGAGTCGAGGCGTACGAAAACATGTGTACATGTAGCGAGGTCTTTCGGAATGAAAGAGTGTGTGCGAGCGTGAGTGCGTGGTACAGTAGGTTTCCACGAAGTAGAACACTGGCTGAGCCGAGAGAGATAAGTGTAAGGGTCGGAAGACGCAGGAGAAACCGAAGGGTCAAAGAATTCCCCTGGAAGACGAAGGGGTGAACCGTAAACCAGTTCGGCCGAGGTGCACTGTAAGTCCTCTTTCATCGCAGAGTGAATCCCGAGGAGTACGAAAGGCAGTGCCTCGGTCCAATGTTCCGAGCGAAAATGAGCAGCCAGAGAAGCTGTGAGCTGCCGATGGAAGCGCTCCACCATACCATTGGCAGCAGGATGGTAAGCAGAAGTACGAATGCGGGAAGTGCCGAGAAGAGACATGAAATCACGCCAAAGATATGACTCAAACTGACGACCCTGGTCAGTAGTGATTGTCTCCGGCACACCATAACGAGAGACCCAGTGAGCTAAGAAGGCCTTAGCAACTGTTTCTGCAGTTATGTTGGGGATAGGAATAGCCTCCGGCCAGCGAGTGAAACGGTCGACGCAGGTGAGAAGGTAAGAGCAACCATCTGAGGGAGGAATAGGACCGACGAGATCAACATGGACATGTTGAAAGCGCTCACCTGGAGGCAGAAACTCACCAAGGGTAGCCTTAGT
This sequence comes from Armadillidium nasatum, assembly GCA_009176605.1. Lineage (NCBI taxonomy): Eukaryota > Metazoa > Arthropoda > Malacostraca > Isopoda > Armadillidiidae > Armadillidium > Armadillidium nasatum. The sequence goes on along the minus strand of SEYY01019035.1, from coordinate 1,318 downwards.
GTGGCGATGGACCTTGATCCTCTGGCAGGAGAGGCAAGCGCGTGCCCAAGTCTTGAGATCACTCTGCATGTTCGGCCATACAAAACGTGAAGCAACCAGCTTCTGTGTGGCCGAAATCCCTGGATGGGCGAGGTCATGCAATGAGTGGAAGACCTGTTTCCTGAAGGAGGAAGGGACCAATGGTCGAGGAGAACCTGTAGAAGTATCACAGACGAGTGGTCGAGCAATACCAGGCAGGTGAAGAGATTGAAGAGAAAGAGAAGTAAAATCAGGAAGAGAGATGTCCTCTGACTCCTGTGCAGCTGCCATGCCCTCGAAATCTACCGGGGATAGAGAAGAACTTGCGTTAATCTCTATCCGAAAGAGAGCATCAGCAGTGTGGTTGTCGATGCCGTGAATATGCCGGATGTCAGTGGTGAACTGAGAGACATATTCCAGGTGGCGCGCTTCTCGAGGAGAATGACGTTCATTACGAGACTGCATAGCGAAAATGAGAGGCTTATGATCAGTCAGAATGTGAAAAGAACGTCCCTCGAGAAAATAGCGGAAGTGTTTGGTAGCCAAATACATAGTCAAAAGTTCCCTACTGAAGGCACTGTACCGTGTCTCAGCAGGTTGAAGTTTTTTAGAAAAGAAAGCAAGAGGCACCCACATCTCATTCTGGTATTGCTACAGGACACCCCCGACTGAAAAATCGGAAGCATCTACCTGAAGGCGAGTGGGAGAAGACTCCTGCGGAAAGACGAGAAGAGTAGCTTCAGCCAGAGCAGACGTTGCGTCAGAGAAAGCCTGCCGAGCAGCATCCGACCAAGTGACCTTTTTAGATTGACCCCTCTTTTTCCCTTTAGCAGAGAAGTAAGAGGTGTCAGGAGAGCTGCAGCCGAAGGAATGAAGCGATGGTAGAAAGTGATCATACCAAGAAATTGTCGAAGTTGACGCTGAGTTTGAGGAAGAGGAAACTGACGAATGGCGGAGACTCTATCCTGAAGGGGTAGAACTCCTGAAGGTGAAATAGTGTGCCCTAAGAAGGTAAGTGATGGAACACCTAATACACACTTGTCAGGGTTCACCCTGATGCCAAATTCCTGCAGCCTGGTGAAAACAGCCTGCAGGTGGGACTTGTGCAGTTCAGGAGAGGAGCTGGCAATGAGGAGGTCGTCGAGGTATGCCCAGCAGAAAGGAAGACCGCGGAGCACAGAGTCCATAAAGCGCTGGAAGGTCTGTGCCGCGTTCCTGAGGCCGTAGGGCATGCGGGTATACTCAAACAACCCGAAGGGAGTAGTGATGGCTGTTTTAGGAATATCCTCCGGGGCCACAG
>SEYY01019034.1:37500-45000 GCA_009176605.1 Armadillidium nasatum | reverse complement strand
ACCTTGAACCTCTTCCCACTCAAACCCATCAACCTTAAACCTCTTCCTACTCAAATCCATCAACCTTGAACCTCTTCCCACTCAAACCCAGCAAACTTGAACCTCTTTCCTCACAAACCCAGCAAACTTGAACCTCATTTCACCTCAAACCAGCACACTTGAACCACTTCCCACCCTCACTCTACATATTTTTACCTTTTCTTTACTCCAACCCAGCAGACATTAACATCTTCCCATTCCCACCCAGATCACTTGAATCCCTTTCCGTCCTTATCCAACAATCTTGAACCTTTTCCCACACCAACCAAACAAATTTTAACATCTTTTCACCCCAACCCAGCAAAATTTGAAACTCTTCTCACCCAAACTCTGCAAGCTTCAACCCTCATTCCACGTCAACTTATCACATTTAAACTTCTTTCCACACCAACTCAACACATTTAAGACTTCCCCACCCCAACTCAGCACAGGTCAACCCTCTCCCACCCTAACCCAACACCTTAGAGAACCTTTTTCCAAATCAAACAAACACATTTTGAACCTCTTTTCATCCAAATTAAATACTCTTGAATCTCTTTCCGCCCAAAACGAGTACACTTGAACTACCTCCTACTAAACCCCAATACACATGAACCTCTTTTCACCCTAAACCTAACCTAATTTGCTTTAAGCTTTTCCTACTCCAAACAAACATTTAAACATTTTTAACCTATTCACGCCCTAACCAGGCTAAGCTCAAAAACCTTCCCACCCAAACTCTGCAAACTTGAACCTCTTTTCACTCATCCCATAGAACCTCTTTTCACTCATTCCAGCACACTTTAACCTCTCTCCACCCAACCCAGCACACATGAACCTGTCTTCACTCAACCTAGCACACTTGAACCTCTTTTTACCCAACAAAGCACACTTGAACCTATTTTCACCCAACAAAGCATACTTTATCTCTTTTAACTTAACAAAGCACACTTGAACCTCTTTTAACCCAACAAAGCACACTTGAACCTCTTTTCACCCAACCCAGCACTTGAAAATCTTCCCACCCGAACTCAACCCTCTTGAATTTGTGTTCACCTCAACACAGCACACTTGAACCTTTTCCCACCCCAACTCAATACACTTGAACCTCACCTCACCTCAGCCAAATTCAATACTCATAAACCTCTATTCCACCCCTACCCAACCGATACATCTTTTCTCTTCAATCTTATTCTCTATTTAAATAAAAAGACTCTTTTTGACATTGAGGAGAATAGAATTTTTTTCTATTCTTTCTTTCCTTTCGCCTTTCTATTCGTTTTTTCTCTTTTTTTCATTCCTTTACCCTCTCTCAAATTTACAACTTCCTATTTTTCTCTCTGTGCTCCTTTTTCTGTCTTTGTCTTTCTGTGTCTGTATCTGTCTCTCTCTCTCTCTCTCTCTCTCTCTCTCTCTCTCTCTCTCTCTCTCGTATCTTTGTTTCTCTTTCTGAACCTTTTCTCTTTTCTTTTTTTGCCTGTCTGACTCTCTTTGTACCTTCTAACTTTTCCTTTTCCTCAGTTTTTAAATATATTCCTTTGGTTCGATACGACGCTTTTGAATATATTTATTCGGTATGGTATTCAAAGACACGAAGGTTCTTTCCCAATTATAGGAGTTGTACACACACATACATGCATACGCACGCGCGCACACACACACTTATATATATATATATATATATATATATATATATATATATATATATATATATATATATATATATATATATATATATATATATATATATATATATATATATATATATATATATATATATGTCCCTTCCTTGATGGGGAAAGACATAAACATGAAATCGACAAATGTGTGGGAGGGTCAGTTGCTCCTTTAGTAATTCAAAGGCCGACGTGAAATGGAGAAAATTGAAGAAAGTGTTTGCCAAACTTTCCGGTAGAATGAGCGTAGCAGTCAAATCTAAGGATAGAGATTTGAACGGACAAAGAAAGAGAGCTCTGATGCAATTTTTGGTATAACTGCGGTAGTGAAAGGAGTGATGCGATTATTCGAAGCCGAGAGAGTTCGAAACTATAGATAGAACTGATGAGGTGAAAAGCCTTCGACTCCACCCTTTGAGGATAGGCGGTGTGAATTAAATTGCTCCAAATATGCGACGTGTGTTTTGTCACAAAGAAGATCAAGGAATGGGTTTTGTTAATGTGCTTTAGACGAAGATGTTGAAGACATAAGGAAGATTGTGTAGACTGCTAAGATAAATGAAGATTTTGATGAATTGGAAATTTTATTATTATTATTAAATCTACTAGTAAATAAATTAGCGAAATATATGTTCATATTAGTCAAACCAGCCAAATCCATCCCTATATATATTTAAAAAAAATATATATTACGCACATGTATACTCACAGTTGTTGTACTGCCTGCCAATCTACGGTGTTGCTAGAAACTATGTTATCAACCCTGTTATTATTATGCAAAAACGCTTCATTCTCTATGAAAATACCCAACCCTTGTTTAAAAAACTTAAAATCTTACAGTTTCATTACTTACTAAACCTTTCTCTCCTAAAAGAACAACACAATATTAAATAATAATGCCTGCAATTTTTTAGTAACTAGCTTCCGTAACAATCAAATTCGAAGGGATATTAATCTGCGAAATAACTTACTCATAAATCCTCCATTCTACAGATTAGAAAAAGCCAGACAAGCTGTTACCTTTAAGTCAGCAAAACTTTTTAACGATCTACCAAACGATATGAAAAATAAAAATCATTGAATGCTTTTACAGTACTAATTCTCCCTATTTCGATTTTTATTATTAGTTATTACTAGTCCTATTATTTTTATTATTATTATTATTATTATTATTATTATTATTATTATTATTATTATTATTATTATTATTATTATATTATTATTATTATTATTATTATTATTATTATTATTATTATTATTATTATTATTATTATTATTATTATTATAATTGCTAATATTACTACTTCTATCATTTCTTATTCATTTTCTTCCCCTTTTCCTCCTTCTTCTTCTTTACTTTTTCCACATCTTGTCCTCAAATCTTAAACTATTTTATTTTTATTTTTTCTTTGGGAAAGTGGTAACTACAAACACAAACATACTGTGGCTAACCAGAAGGATAAGCCCTAAGGAAAACATTGTGGTTATTACATTAGGCATTTTATCACCATTTCATTAATATGTTTATGTACTTTTCATTATTTTTATTATTATTATTATTATTATTATTATTATTATTATTATTATTATTATTATTATTATTATTATTATTATTATTATTATTATTATTATTATTATTATTATTATTATTATTATTATTATTAATGTTTTTGTTACTTATATAAATATTATTACTGTATATTACTGATATTATTTAATATTGTTATTATTTTTATTATTATTATAATTTTGTGGTTACCTCTGCAATGCACGTGATGTTACACTCTAGCAGCAACATTGTTTTGTAATTATAACTAACGCTACTGTAAATGATATTATTCTTCACCTTTTATTGACTTTATTATTATTACTATCATCAATTATTATTTTTATTATTATTATCGATATTACAATTATTATTATTATTTATATTATTATTTTTATTTTTATTATTATTATGCTTGGTATTGTCTTTACTTTTATTACTGATATTTCTATTAATACTTTTAAATTATTACCTTAATTGAAATTAGCTTTGGAATCAGTACTATAAGCCTTATTACTGTTGCTTTACTATTTTTATTATTATTATTATCTTTATTATTATTATACTTGTTAATAATATTAGTACTTCCTTACCATAATTATATGATTTTATTTTTATTATTATTACGATCATTATTATATTTGTGAATATCTTCTTCCTCTCATCATCATTATTATTATTATTATTATTATTATTATTATTATTATTATTGTTATTATTATTATTAGTTATTAGTATTGTTACTACTATTTTCACTTATTAATTTTATAAGATATTTGTACTTTAATTAGCATTATCATTATCACTTATTTTGTTATATGCACCATTTTAGTATTTACTTTTTAATAATAAAATTAAAAAAATTATTTAACAACTAAATTATGAGGCTCACTGGAAACCAATGTGTATCCCCTTAGAAGTCCCTTTTCAGAGAACTGTACAGTCACTTCATTACTTTATTATTATTAATTATTATTATTATTATTATTATTAGTAGTATAGTAGTAGTAGAATAGGACCTACTAAATATTGTAAATTATAATGTACGTTCAATGAATAAAGAATTTATGATTATGATTGATTATAATTATTATTATTTTTTATTAATTTATTATTATTATTATCATTTATTTTAAAAATAATATTTTAAATTATTTATTGTTTATTAATTTACTATTATTATTTATTATTACTATTATTTATTTTTATTATTATTATTATTATTGTTATTTATTATTATTATTATTGTTTACTTTCAATTATTATTTTTTTTATTATTTCTTATAATTTTTTATTTATTTTTATCATTATTTTCTTTTCATTATTATCATTATTATTATATTTAATTACTATTATTATTATTATAATTATTATTATTATTATTATAATTATTATTAATTAATAATATGCAAGCAAGGAAAAAAAAAGAGAGGTTTTCTTATGTTGCTCTGAGATTTATCCTTATTTACTTTTTTTTCTAGAAGAGTGTAAACAGGTTTAAAAAAAAAAAAAAAAAAAAAAAAAAAATAAAAAAAAAAAAATAAAAAAAAAAAATGAAACATTAATTTTCACTTTGTGAGTTTCAAAAAAAAAAATTTTTTTTTTATATACAGATCTGTTGAAGAGTTTGTATTTTGTGTATTCCTGCGTATGTCATATTATAAATGCTACAAGATTATAAATTTTAAAGGATTTTAAAAGGCCTAGCAAATAGGCACTAATTGCTTATGTAAATCTAGTATGATGTTATAATTCTAGTTCTTTGTTAGAATTATTAGTCAAGGGTTTAATAATTATTTATCATTTATTAACTTACTCTTAATATTATTTTTATTATTATTATTATTTTATTATTATTTATTATTTGTTATTATTATTATTATTATTATTATTTTTATTACTATTACTATTAATTATTATTTATTTATTATTATTATTTATTATTATTATTATTATTATTATTATTATTATTACTTTTTATTATTTATTATTATTATTATTATTATTATTATTATTATTATTATTATTATTATTATTATTATTATTATTATTATTATTATTATTAATGTAATAATTTTATTTTTATTAGGCTGTGTCTTAACTGTTTGGAAATATAAAGTTCCACTTTTCCTCATTTATTCTGGAGAGTCTTTGGCCAGTAGAAATCTTAGTCTTTTATTTCTCTTTCCTCAAAATAAATATTGTGTAGGTGTGTATGTGTGTGTGTGGTGAGCGTGTCTGTGAGGAAATAAATAATGGAGAGTTGTGTTTTTGCTGTGTTTTATTGCGTAAGCAAAATCTCTTTAGTGTTTGTAAATTGTTTTTTTTAAGGAAAAGTTATTAAAGGTAAAAAACAAGCAAACTTACTTTTTGCTTGTTTTACAAAAAAAAAAAAAAAAAAAAAAAACATTCGTGCTTTACTAAAAATCCATTTTATATGTTTTTAAAGGTAATAGATTTATTTACTTTGAGTTTTTTTTTTCCTTGTATTCCCCCATGCTTTTTTTTTTTTTTTAATTTCTATTTTCTTTTCTTTTTTTTTTGTCGAAAGACTTTATATCCTTTTACGGTTTTTATTGCAAATTTATTGTATTCACTCTTCAGTGTCTTACGGACTGTGAAAGCGAGAGGGTGTGTCTCGCAGGTGCCTTCATAAAATCTAAAGAAAAATGTAATGGCTTCTTTTTTTAATGTTATAAAGAATTATATTAATATTGATCGATATTTTCAATGTTTTTATGTTTCAATAAACGTATTTTGTTTAATTAATTTATGCCTTTTGGTGTGAGAATAATAAAGAAGAAAATTTATTGAGATAAATTATCAAAATATTGTAAATAAAATAATTCAATTTTATGGACTTGGGTTGAGACCACGTGTTCTGAACTTACGTTACTATTGTAATAAATAAAATTTCTTACACGAAATTAAATTTCAAAATTATTAATTATTCCAGTTGAGGAAATTCGGAATATATATATACTGATATATTTATTTTTTTGAGACGTTATATATTTTAAAAGTAAAATTTTATTGTCAGAAATAAAGCGGGATATATACTGGGAGTTTTTTGTTATGAGGCAAGTTTATGTAAATCGTAAAATATTGAAATTTTATCATCAGAAGTAAATAGACATATATATACAGAGATAATACTGAATATCTACTGGACCATTTCTGTTCTGCGACAAGTTTACATATCTTCATTGAAGCATATCAGTGGGGTGCATATCAAGGGGTGACATCTAACCTCTTTTAGTTTTGTTTTAATAACTTTAAGGAACTGGTTCGATCAATTTGAAAATAAAAGTATTAATTTTTTTTTTAAACTCAAAAATTTTAATTTGAAAGAAAACACTCTAAAGAAAGTTGAAGTAAATTATAATTATTAATAATATAATTTAATTAAGATTCATCACAAGAATTAATACTTATAAATTTTGCGAATGAATCGTAATAAATGAAATATAAAAAAATTTAAATATAAAAATATATTCAGTTAATTATATAAAAACTTTTGATAAAAATAAAGTAAATATTTTTGAAAATATTTACTTCAGATTTTAAAGATAAAAAATTTTAGAAAACTTTTTCGAAATTTGTGACAAGATTTTTGAAGTAATCTTATTCCAAAATTTTGAAAGTTTAGAAACTTTCGTAAAATAAAGGCAACTTTTTTTCTTATGAAAATATAATAATAATAATAATAATAATAATAATAATAATAATAATCAAGCTAAACTACAAATATATAATTCCATAAAGTTCCTAAATTATAATTAAAATATATATTATAAAATTATTTTAAGAATTGAAAATATAGCAAATTAATGTAATATAAAATATCGATTATTTAATCGAAACATATCGATATATTGGACGATTTCCGATTATTAATTCGCCATGACAATGTCAAGCTTTGAAGTTAGGAATGACGAGAACAGCACTCATGGGGCTCACCACACTGAAAAGGTTTCAAAGGTAAGATGATAATAATTAATAATATAATAATAATTAATAATAATTTATAAGATAATAATAAATAATAATTTATAATAAATTAATAATGATAATTATAAAAGTAATGATAAAACTAATGATAAATATCAGGATAAATAATGATAATAGCAATGATAATAATAATAATGGATAATAATTAATTAATAAAATATAAAATAATAATTAATAATAATAATAATAATAATAATAAAATATAATAATAATAATAATAATATATAATAATATAATAATAAAAAAAAA
>SEYY01019034.1:15000-25000 GCA_009176605.1 Armadillidium nasatum | reverse complement strand
AGTACAGATTAGATTTTCGGTCTTTTGGTCTTTGATTCGACCTGAGTCACCCAAGATATGGGAGCAGTACCTCCAACTAGAGAGGATTTCACCCTTGTATAGTTGAAGTAACTGAAAATACTTGCGAGAAGATTCCAAAGGGTGTCCTCCTTTGGGGTAGAACCAACATATGTTGCGACATAGAACAAAACACACACACACACACACACACACACATATATATATATATATATATATATATATATATATATATATATATATATATATATATATATATATATATATATATATATATATATATATATATTTCTAAAAATCTATTAAGATCCTAAAAGGAAGAAGGTGACATGTCACGCATTCGAGGATGCCATTATTTTGCCAAAATATTGCCAATTATCTTATAGTGTTTTATGCCCTCGCCTTCTACGTTTTTTATTATATATATATATATATATATATATATATATATATATATATATATATATATATATATATATATATATATATATATATATATATATATATATATATATATATATATATATAAATAAAAAAAAAAAAAAAAAAAAAAAAAAAAAAAAAAAAACATACAAACAACACATACACACACTCACACACACACACACACACACCTTGTCAATGTGTCAGACAAATTTTTTCGTCTGAAGTATAAATGGGAATGTAAGGATTATATGTTTTTTGTATTGCCTCAAGAATTCAACATAAGAAACATTCATTTCATAGGCAATATAACGTTGTAGCTTTGGCTAAAAGAAAAAAAGATCTATATGTTATATATATATATATATATATATGTATATATATATATATATATATATATATATATATATATATATATATATATATATATATATATATATATATATATATATATATATATATATATATATATATATATATATATATATATATATATATATATATATACTATATAATATATATGATATCAGGTTACTGGGTTTGTTTGGTTTTGGTATTCTAATAGAGACCAATTAGTTGTCATTTATAATTAGATATTGTATTCAGATCATGTAAAAAAAAATTTTTTTTTTTTTTTTTTTTTTTTGCCTAATTTTTTTTTTTTTTGAGAATTTTTCACATTTTTTTTTTTTTAATTAAAATTTTTGTGCTTTTTATTTTTTTTTTTTTTTTTTTCATTTCCCATTTTCCCCTTGTCATATTTTCAGTTTCTAAGTCAGACTCTCTACTTTTAGTCTTTCTAGGTGCTGTTCCTTCTGAGACTCTTTCTGTCTTATATATATATATATATATATATATATATATATATATATATATATATATATATATATATATATATATATATATATATATATATATATATATATATTACCTTCGAACTATTTTATTTCTGCTTTTTCAGAGTTTTCTATGAAATCATGTAATTCTGATGGTTTTTTTCCTTTTAACTTTCAAGCTTCAATTTCTTAGTTTTTATCCTAACTTGGTAAACTGTTCTTCTCTCCTATTCATGCGCTGTTTTTCCCTTTTGCTCATAGTGTGAACTCATTCAACCTTTGTTGATAAAGGTGGACATCCTCTTAGCTCAAGACTATGTTCCAATCTTATCTAATCTTATCTAATCTTCTCTAATCTTATCATTTCGTTCCAAAGTTTCCCAATCTGTTGTTGATAGAAAGAAATTGGAAATTTTTATTTATTTTTCTAATCTTTTCACTGTTAGTCAGTTTAGTATCTATAAGTGATCTCAGATTGATAATTTTCTTTTATTTTTATTATTTATGCTTTTTCCTCTCAATATTTCTGTGAAATGTTTTGCCACATGACTGAACAGATCGAAAGATTCTAATAGATTGAACAGAACTTTGTTTTCTAAACTTTCACTTTTTTTTTTGTATCTATTATCCTCCTTCTCTGATTTACTTTTTTGTCTTGTTGTAGTACCCGGTGTAGATGGTTCATCATTCCTCAAGGATTTATCCTAATCCCAACATTTTATCTACTATTTATTTAATTATTAATGTCCATTATACTCTATCTACCAATTCACTCTTATCCTGAATCATTATGTACGAGTTCCTACATTGCATTATTAATTTCATTTTGGAACAACCTACAGAGAACTATTTACCCGATACTAGGTGGGGTTCACTTGAACTATAGTCTATATATATATATATATATATATATATATATATATATATATATATATATATATATATATATATATATATATATATATATATATATATATAAGATAATATTTTTACTAAAACAGATTTCTTTGTTTGTTGGTTAGTTTTCAGTACCTCAAAAACTCAATTTTTTCATATATCTTTTAGAAGCAATTTACCTCATAATTACAAATTCTTCCTAATTCAAATTTTTAAACTTCAGTCAATAAAAATGATCTGTGATGAACTTAAAACTACTTCACAGTACCCCAGTTAGTCAGACTGTATAGAGGTGTTGCCTTCACATTTTTTTAATAAAAAAAAGCTCACATCTCACGGGCATTGCCCTATTCAAGGAGTGGAACTTTTCTAGGTAGTATACACCTAAGATTCCCAAGAGGAATCGGAACATGCTCCCTCAAGCATGTGATTCAATCTCCCTACCGTTTGAGCCACGGTTGACGGCTTAATTTGCTGTGGTTCCACTCATATGAGTTTTTTTAAATGGTTGAAACCCACGGATTTGGTTTCATCAATACCCTCCACGTCATTGTACCTCTCCTCTCTCTTTCTAGTCGTTGAAGTACTCCCTTACTCTTCTTATATTCTTAGATATTTCAATTGATACTGTTATTCTGTAGTCATTAAATCTATACCTCCGGTTTTGAAGAGAAACGATCTGACTCAATTATTCATCCCATGACTACCAAACTCTCTGGGTCAGTGCCATAATCGTCTCTTCCACCATTATAACCAATAAATCTGAAAATCATCCAATTTTTTTTTTTTCTTTTTAACTTGCACACTTTCAAACACATGTTTCGGTGCATGTCGGCATTTGCTTTTGATAATGTTCCCAACGTCCTCTACTCCGATGAATTCTTATATATATATATATATATATATATATATATATATATATATATATATATATATATATATATATATATATATATATATATATATATATATATATATATATATATATACTCTCCCATTTGTAAATAATTATCAGGTAATTGTAATAATTAATTAAATCGATGTGAAATGTACTTTATATTAATAGTGAAAATTCTAAATGGTAATTACCTTAATTTTGAAACTCTAATTAACTTAATTTACCTTCATTTCTCAAATATTATTTTGAAAAAATTTATCAAAAAAAATAAATAAATAAATAAAAAATAAAAAAAAATAAAAATTTTTTTGGGGGAGGGGGGGGATATGAAAATTCGTACGCTGAGAGAAGAGGAAGAAATTAGCGAAAGAATAAATGGTACAAATTATTCATTGGTAAAATATTGCCAAAACCAATTGTCTTTTATTGGGATTATAATCAACGGTACACTGCAAAAATTGTCCTAACGAATCGTTGGGACAAGTGGCAAAAAATGTCACAGTAAAATTTTAAATACAAGAAAAGACATGTTAAGCCTAAGAAAGTCGCTTCACAGATTTATTTTCTAATAACAAAATAATAATAAATTTGTTGTGACATTTTTATCACTTGTCCCAACGATTCGTTAGGAAAATTTTGGCAGTGTATTTTAAAGCTATTGTGATTGGTGAATCGATGCTTAAATAGCCTGATACGTGTTGTATGTGTTTAGATATTATTTTTATTGTTAGCAGCTATCGTGTTGCAATGGGTTGGTTCAATTCTTTTTTTTAAGTGTTTGTGTTCTGGAGCATGCATGTCGGTCATTACCTGGGCAGTTTTGTTCTATAATCTCCCATTGGAAAGTTTTATTCTGCCCTTGACATGTTTTGTAACTCAAAAAAAATTTAGAGATTATGTGAAAATGGAAGAAGTGGTTTTATATTTTAGATTAAAAGTCCAACAGTCTCTCACCCCTTCTAAACGAATGTGTGTTTGAAACGCCCTCGAATACGAAGGGCAGGACTCGTACCTGAAGAGCGAATGCAACTGGAGTAGTGTAAGAATTTTCTGAAGACACCTAAGGAATACTTAGCATCTTGGACGCTGATTTATTGAGAGAAACAAAAGCGATTCTTTCAAATGCATGAAACAATCAATGTTAAAAATTTATGTGTTTGAGTTGGTGAGAAAAAAAAATAGTACTCCATACAATAGAGAATCACCTCGCTCACGCTAGTTGGAAAATACACTTATCGCTCATGGTTATTTGGAAAGAAAATTTGTAGACTACTTCTCCAAGTATGTCTTCAAACTTGAAAAAATTCTCTTACTGTGGGTTGGTCACTGAAAATTTCACAGAATGACGAAGAGGAGATAATGTGTTTATTTTGGGGTTTAGATGGTCGATGGAATTAAGGTAATCAGTAGATTCAGAAAATATTATTTAAAAAAAATCATTGAGTTTAATTGCAGATTGTCACAAGTGCCGAAGTCATAAGGAAGAAAATTAGAATTAAGATTTCAAATCAATAAGCCTAGAATAGACACAGAAGTTGAACATTTACTCTGGTCATTTTCCTTTGAATCAAAATTGAGGAAAGAAATAGTATTATGAAATAAAGTAAGTTGTTTGAATGAAAAATTCAAACACAAGAGTTTTCATTTAAGAACAAGAGGTATGGTCTAGTGGAAGTGAAAATGGAATTTAGGAAAGGAGATAATAGAATAAAAACCGCAAATGCGGCAGAAATTAAGAGATACGATCATGTATCTTAACAAGGTGGAAGTTTCCTAGCTGCTTACCATCAAAGGTTGCTAGCCCACAAGTGATAATAAGGAAGGAGTGAATGAGGTGCAACTACTCAATGCAGTACCACCTTAACAATTACTACGTTACATTATTTATAACCATTTCAAAAAAATTTTAAAAAGTGAGATCAAGGTACATGTATCATGTGAAGGTGAGAGGATGCCTACTGGACATTCTTGTAATCCTTCTCTGTATATGGATGTATGACTGAAAGTATGATGGAGTTAACCTATGTTCTGGATTGCAAAGAAATATTGCAACCCAACCTGACACTTTTGTGTGTCCAATGTGGGTTTTCATTCCCTCGGAGATCGCCGTTGTCTTTCAACTATTAATTATTATCTAATTACAATGTAAGCCTAATTTCTTTCAGTTTAGTTAGTACAATAATTATAATTTTGATTTAGCCTGATAATTTCCACTTTATAATAAAAACGGATTAGTTCAGTTCATTGTTTATTTTGTTTATTTTTCTTATATATATATTATATATATATATATATATATATATATATATATATATATATATATATATATATATATATATATATATATATATATATATATATATATATATATATATATATATATATATATATATATATATATATATATATATATAATAATAATAATAATAATTTTGACGCACTTGTGTAAACAACGTTGTAAATGATGCTAATATAACTTGTTGTAATTGAAACTTCTATTATATCAGTGCAAAAAAATGGGACGAAAAAAAAAGAAAAAAAAAAAACTAAATTAACAACGCCGAAAAGAACACATAATGTATAATAAAGTTGCTTCAACAAGTTTTTATTTTTCGTTTAATAAGAAAAAAGGAAAATATTTCATAGTAATATATATTTTTTGTCATTTAGGAGGACAATTTCTTTGTTATTATAATTAACGTTGCATTTAATAATTAATAATTAGGTAATTATTAATTAGTTAACTTTTAATTAACTGTTTGGTAATAAGACTCGGGAGTTTTTGTTATTAAATATTAATTATTTTTTTATTATATTTGGATTTAGTATATTATTAATGTTTCTTTCATTAAGTAAGATTATTTAATAATTATTAAATAATATATATATATATATATATATATATATATATATATATATATATATATATATATATATATATATATATATATATATATATATATATAAATATTGTGTGTGTGTGTGTGTTTGCATGTGCGTATGTGTGTGTAAAAATACAATTTACTTATCAATTTAAATCTGATAATAAAAATATAATCTCTGGCAACACACTTCTGATATTTCTGTAATATCAAATTAAGGCAGAGAAAACAGTTGTCTTCAATGCCTCAAAAACTCTGTTCTTTTATTTTTTACTCAACGTCATCTTTTACCGTACTTTAACATCTTCGAAAACCCACAATTTAAGCAGTCCTCCGTCGTTATTTTTAAGGAGTTTCTTTGAAAGATTATATTGTTGCTGTCAAGTACTACATAAAATTGTCTGAATAAAAATGTCGCAAAGAATGTTGGGGCAATTTTGACATCTTTTTGTTTTTATCATATTCATCAATTTGTTTTATTTTTAGAAAATAACTTGATGAAATTACTTTTTATATAATCCGTACTTTTGGCTTCGAAAATTTTGATGTAACCCCAACAATTTGTCTGGGATTATTTATTTATTTATTTATTTATTTTTGAGCAGTGTAACCAAACTTTTAATAGCAATGAGACTCTAAGATGCCGCTAGAATTTCGTATCGCAATCTTGTTTTCTTGCTCTCTATATTAGAGTGATTCGTTCTTGTACAGAGAACGCGTCCCTCAAATGTCATAAAGGTTTGACTAAGACTAACTCTCATTGACTTTCTATTCTTTTCAAGCCAGTGATATTTTTTCATTATTAAATAGTTCACATCTTACGGGCATTGCCCTATTCGAGGAGAACTTTTCTAGGCAGTATATACCTAGGCCCCAAGTGGGATCGAACAGGCGCCCTGAAGCACGTGTACTAATCACTCTACCGTTTGAGCCACGGTAGACTGTAGAGCTGCTACATTACCCACATTATTCTATCGACAATACACGGTTTGACTCATTTGAATTCTTTAGTCGCATAACTCCTCATCTGAGGAAGATATGTGACTATACTTCTAATTTGGGCTTGTTAGGCAAGCAATCGTTTTTAACTATCACATAAAAAAACCCATAAATTAAAGGAAACTATTCAGAAGACCATGACGTATTATCAATTGAATCGAACCTATTCAGAGACCATGGTGTATAATAATCAATTGAATCGAACCACCACAGCCAATCCACCATGGTTAGAAAAAGTTTAGGTGGCGAATTACTACATAAGAAGGATGTAGTGGAGCTAGGTCATGTGTGCTGGTAGTACATTCTATGCTATATAGTGAAAAGAATATTCTCCAGAAGTCTAACCAATTCATTTTCTTATAATTGTGCATGGATATCATTTCCTTGTTTGACAATTCATAATAACACGACCAATCAAGTTATTGTCTACGATACCTCGAAAGACTTTTACTGCAAAGGGATGCTGGAAAGAAGTTACTAAAGTTGAATGACGACTTTCTTCTTTTCAACAATGATTAATTTGATTGTTATTGCCACCAGCATATATATATATATATATATATATATATATATATATATATATATATATATATATATATATATATATATATATATATATATATATATATATATATATATATATATATATATATATATATATATATATATATATATATCGGTCTGACTATATTCTTCAAATGATTCCAGCAATAGCATATGTATTATTCAAACACTATTCCTGAATATTTTAAGCTGACCTTATATATTACTGCGTAGTAAAATATTTCATATATTTATATGTAATTATTATTATTATTTTTAAAACAATTTTAATCGTTTTTATTATTAATAAAGTAAGATTTTCACTCAGTATCAAATAATGTATATTAAGACTTAATATAGTCTGTCTATATATATATATATATATATATATATATATATATATATATATATATATATATATATATATATATATATATATATATATATATATATATATATATATATATATATATATATATATATATATATATATATATATATATATATATATATATATATATATATATATATATATATATATATATATATATATATATATGTGTGTGTGTATATGCTTGTATGTATGTGTGTGTTATGCACTGTTAATGAAATTGTCTTCAATATTCTGAAAGTTTTTTTACTTAATTAAAAATATTAACAGTCATACTATTTATTACACCACTCAATACTATTATAAAAACTCAACCCTCTATTTATAAATTTTCATTCAAATGATCTGTTACGTTGGTGTGTTTTTAAAGTTTTCAAATCCAGACACCAAAATTTGATTCTATAATTCTTTTCTTGTGGTTTTACCTCCCCTTTGAAACTATAAACTAACCCTTTTCTTCTAGTTTTACCTCCCCTTTGAAACTATTACTCTTTTCTTCTAGTTTTACCTCCCCTTTCAAACTATAACCCTTTTCTTCTAGTTTTACCTCCCATTTCAAACTATAAATAACCCTTTTCTTCTAGTTTTACCTCCCCTTTCCCCTTTCAAACTATAACATTTTCCTTCTAGTTTTACCTCAACTTTCAAACTATAAACCCTTTTCTTCTAGTTTTACCTCCCCTTTCAAACTATAACCCTTTTCTTCTAATTTTACACCCCTTTCAAACTATAACCCTTTTCTTCTACTTTTACCTCCCCTTTCAAACTATAACCCTTTTCTTCTAATTTTACACCCCTTTCAAACTATAACCCTTTTCTTCTAATTTTACACCCCTTTCAAACTATAACCCTTTTCTTCTAGTTTTACCTCCCCTTTCAAACTATAACCCTTTTCTTCTAGTTTTACCTCCCCTTTCAAACTATAACCCTTTTCTTCTAATTTTACACCCCTTTCAAACTATAACCCTTTTCTTCTAATTTTACCTCCCATTTCAAACTATAACCCTTTTCTTCTAATTTTACACCCCTTTGAAAGGGCAGGTAAAACCGTTACTGAAAGCTATTAAGATAGAGTATGCCGAAATATTTGTATACAAACTTCCTCCAAAATTTCTGCTTAAAAACTTCACGGTTTTTCTACCTTACCCTCTCTCTATAACCTTTTATCCTTGTAGCTTCGTAACATTGAGACTTTTCTGATATATATCTGGTCATTCTATAGCACCTGTTTTTAAACAGATGTTAAAAGGGCAATGGGGTAAAACGAAATAGTTCTAGCCCACCTTATCACCTTTCGGATTATGCCCAGTGGGGAATACTTTCATCGCTTCGAATGCATATATATATATATATATATATATATATATATATATATATATATATATATATATATATATATATATATATATATATATATATATATATATATATATATATATATATATATATATACTAATAACGTAGTTTAAAAACATTAACTGGAAATATAAGGCCTTAATACCATTAAAATATTTTAAATGACAAAAATTCTTGGAAATAAAATAAGTATTCTGATTTTTTAATTTAATTTCTTGGAAAAAGAAATTAAGAAATCTAGTTAGTTAAATGAATAGAATCACTTAATTATATTTATAAAATAAATCTATATATATATATATATATATATATATATATATATATATATATATATATATATATATATATATATATATATATATATATATATATATATATATATATATATATATATATATATATATATATATTGCTAAAACAATTGAGTATTCTGAGAAGTTATCAAACTTGTTTTATCTTCAAATAAGGTGTGGTTGGTTCTTGCATGGAGTACGCGTCATGTATTTTGTGTTGAATTGAACTTACTCAGTTCTCGACAAAAGGAAATTTATTTCTTTTTCACGTCATTTCTTTCATTTTTATTTATTCTCCGATTGTATCATCTTATGCTACTGCTACTACTGTAAATTATTACTGTTAATTATTATTACTGCAATTACTGCTATTACTGTTATTACTGCTATGACTGTTAGTACTGCTATAACTGTTATTTCTGTAGACGAAGTTCTTCTGAACACTTTAGTCTTATAACTCTTCC
>SEYY01019034.1:5000-10000 GCA_009176605.1 Armadillidium nasatum | reverse complement strand
TCTTATTTTTTCTTTTTATTTTTTTTTTTTGAATTCGTGTAAAAAAAAAAGAAATTTTTTTTTTTTTTTTTTTTTTTTTTTGAACTTTTTTGAACTTATTTTACTAAAGCAAATGAAAACACTTAAATTATTCATAGATTCTGAACATGATTGCCTGAAGGTTGTCACTTCTATCTTTAGAATAGAACTCCCACCACTCACTGGTCGGGGGGTCAGGGGGACGGAAAGATGGAGCCAAATTAGAAATTTTTGTTTATTTAATGAAAGTTGTCGTATGATTCATCTCAGTGAGTCTTATATATTTGAAGAGTGTTAAAGTTTGCTCAAAATTAATAATTTCAGGAAAAAAAAAATTTTAATTTTATTTTTAAATTTGTATTTTTTATTATTACTTTTTTTGTGCGAAAAGGTTTTAAATAATTATTTTAGAGAGAGAAAGAGAGAGGGAGAGAGTGAGCGCTCTCACTAGAGTTAAATAGTATGGAAATAAGGCGAATATAAATGTGTACTTAATGGACCCTATAAAAGGGCTTGTGTTGGATAGAAAAAAGTTGTGAAAAAGTGTTGTGGAATTGTGTCTTTAAAGATAATGAGATAAGGATGAGATAAGGATATTTTTCGGAAATAATAATGAGCGTGTGGTGAGGGAAATGAAAAGTGAAAAACTGAATTATTTTGAGGATGAGGACATAAAAAGGGATTATAAAATGCTCAGACGTCGATTCAATGTTTTTATGGATAGGAATATAGAAAGGGATGGGAGTGATTCAGACTATCCAGTGGTTAGATGAAATATTTATGCATTTTAGCGTTAGGAAAAGCCACTATGTTTCTTCATCCTAAAAACAAGGAAGACTTAAGAAGTTCTAAAACAGGAATTTTTTTTTTTTTAAATTAAAAGTTCACATCTCACGGGCATTGCCCTATTCGAGGAGAGGAACTTTTCTAGGTAGACTATACCTAGGATCCCCAAGCGGGATCGAACCGGCGCCCTCAAGTATGTGAGTTAATTACTCTGCCGTTTGAGCCACGGTAGACGGGGATGATTTTGACCATTAGGATGTATAGGAATGGATTATTAGGTCAACATTAGATATGAAAACTGAAAAAATAACTATGCAACTGAAGAGAAAGGACAATAAAATACAGAAATATGGTGAAAAAAAAATTATCCAGAAAATTTAAAGTGGATTTGTACGATAAACTATGTGTACGATTTCCTAGCATGATGCCAGACGTAAGATCTTAAATAAAAGTATGACCCCAAGGCCAAAAATAATGCACACGAAAGATTAAGATTTTTTTTTTTTTTTTTTTTAAATAAAAGGAATAAAGTAAGAAAATTAGATGCAAGAAAATATGGACCTTGAATAGAGTCTTGGTGTGAAGAACGAAACGAGGAAAGGTTAATTTAAACCAGGGGTTCCAACCTTTTTTGTTTGTACGCCCTCTGAGTCCTAAATTTACGTATGTGGACCCCCTGAATCTTAAATTTACGTATGTGGACCCTCTGAATCCTAAATTTACGTATGTTGGCCCCCTGAATCCTAAATTTACGTATGTGGACCCCCTGAATCCTAAATTTACGTATGTGGGCCCCCTGAATCCTAAATTTACGTATGTTGGCCCCCTGAGTCCTAAATTTACGTATGTGGACCCCCTGAGTCCTAACTTTACGTATGCGGACCCCCTGAGTCCTAACTTTACGTATGTGGACCCCTGAGTCCTAACTTTACGTATGTGGACCCCTTGAGTCCTAACTTTACGTATGTGGACCCCCTGAATCCTAAATTTACGTATGTGGACCCCCTGAGTCCTAAATTTACGTATGTGGACCCCCTGAGTCTTAACTTTACGTATGTGGACCCCTGAGTCCTAACTTTACGTATGTGGACCCCTTATTCTCATATGTAATATTCCTAAATTAAATAAACTTAAAGTTTCTGTAGTTCCCGGGGGTCCATTGTAGACCCAGGTTGGGAAATGCTGATTTAATTAAACCGTTGTGAATAATACTTAAAGTCAAATTTGTTCGAAAAATTATTGAATTGGAAGAATTAGGTAGCATGGAATGCGATTGAGCAAGTTGTAGGTGGTTGAAGGAGACAAGTAATTTAATAAGAATACCGAATTATAGCGGAAAGGAGGAAAGAAAATGGTGAATTATAGAAATAAAAGAGAAGAAATGAAGGGAGAGGAGATCAGATGAGGGCAATGGGGACAGAAAAAGAGGAGTGATAATTATTTGCAGATATATAACACAGAAAAATTTCTCGCATGACAGGATTCAAAACCATTGATAACAGCGTCGCCATTAGACAGTATACAGAAGGATCTACCATCGAGATACGATGCCTATATTAAAAGACACAGTAGAACAATTTTCAAGCAATTCTGCTTCAAAACACTGTGGCAACTCGGTTCCTTAACACTGTGGCAACTCGGTACCTAAACACTGTGGCAACTCGG
Source organism: Armadillidium nasatum (assembly GCA_009176605.1). Lineage (NCBI taxonomy): Eukaryota > Metazoa > Arthropoda > Malacostraca > Isopoda > Armadillidiidae > Armadillidium > Armadillidium nasatum. Next base: position 7,531 of record SEYY01019034.1, on the reverse strand, counting down.
TTTATAAACACTGTGGCAACTCGGTACCTAAACACTGCGGCAACTCGGTACATAAATACTGTGGCAACTCGGTACCTTAAAACACTATGCAACTTGGTACCTAAACACTGTGGCAACTCGGTGCATAAACACTGTGGCAACTCGGTACCTTAACACTGTGGCAACTCGGTACATAAACACTGTGGCAACTCGGTACATAAACACTGTGGCAACTCGGTACCTTAACACTGTTGCAGCTAGGTACCAAAACACTGTGTCAACTCGGTACCTTAACACTGTGGCAACTCGTTACCTAAACACTGTGGCAAGTCGGTACCTATTTGAATACATAGGAGAGTGCATTGTTCCTCTTAAAGTGACGGGCGTAGCTCAATGGTATGTCATTCTGTACATTGTCTAACACCGACGCACTTTTAAATGGTTTCAAATCCTGGCGCGCGGAAGATTTTTTCCTGTTTAAATTTTTTAATTACTTTGGGTGGTTTCTCCTATAACTCAGGAGCACACCAGAGATTGCCTTGTAGCCCCAGTAGGAATTTCAAGCAACTCTAACAAACCTATAGATATATATATATATATATATATATATATATATATATATATATATATATATATATATATATATATATATATATATATATATATATATATATATATATAATATATATATATATATATATTTATATCATACAAAACTGCTCGATCTACCTAGGCTCTCTCTCTCTCTCTCTCTCTCTCTCTCTCTCTCTCTCTCTCTCTCTCTCTCTCTCTCTCTCTCTCTCTCTCTCTCTCTCTCTCTCTCTCTCTCTCTCTCTCTCTCTCTCTCTCTCTCTCTCTCTCTCTCTCTCTCTCTCTCTCTCTCTCTCTCTCTCTCTCTCTCTCTCTCTCTCTCTCTCTCTCTCTCTCTCTCTCTCTCTCTCTCTCTCTCTCTCTCTCTCTCTCTCTCTCTCTCTCTCTCTCTCTCTCTCTCTCTCTCTCTCTCTCTCTCCTTTTTCCATTCTTTTTTTCCCCTCTAGAGATGTAAATGAATTGTATTGTTTGAATAAGCAGCAATTTTGAAAGGCAAACTCGAGGTAAATTGAACTCGTTGTTAAAAAAGCAACAATCATATCAACAAATGTTTGTAATGTTATTGTTATGTTGCGAGACTTACAAAGGGAAAAAAGAACACGAGGGGAAAATGGGGATGGAAATAGATAGATAGGGAGGTTACGGAAAGGGAGGTAGAGGGGAGAGAAGAGTGAGAGAGAAAAGGAAGGGCAGAGTGTGGGTGTGTGTGTGTGTGTGTGTGTGTGTATGTTTGCCTGTGTGTGTGTGTGTGAATGAAAGTTAGTATTAATGTAATTAATCAGGTAAAATTTGATTTTGTATTTTTAAATATCTACAAATTATTATTAAAATTATTATTATTATTATTATTATTATTAATTTTTTTTTAATTTTTTTTTTTTTTTTTTTTTTTTTTTTTTTTTTTTTTTTTATCAGAATTTTTTTTTTTTTTTTTTTTTTTATTATTTATTATTTATTTATTATTTTTATTATTATTATTATTATTATTTATATTATTATTATTATTATTATTTTATTATTATTATTATTATTATTATTATTATTATTATTATTATTATTATTATTATTATTATTATTATTAATTATTAATTATTATTTAATATTATTATTATTATTTATTATTATTATTATTATTATTATTATTATTATTATATTATTATTTATTTATTACTATTAATAGTTATTATTTATTATTATAATTATTTTATTATTTTATTATTATTATTATTTATTATTATATTATTATTATTATTATTTATTAATAGTAATATTATTATTATTATAAATAATATTAATATATATTATTATTATTATTATTATTATTATTTAGTATTCTTATTTATTACTATTTATTATTATTATTATTATTATTATTATTATTATTATTATTATTATTATTATTATTATTATTATTATTAGAGAAAATACATTACCTTAGTCATCAAATTTAGTTGACAAAATTTTATGGTTATTTAAGACTGAAAACGATGACTGATGTTCCGCTATTGATTCTCTTTTCGAAGAAGGAGGGTGAGTGGGGGGGAGAGGAATTTCCTTGGTTGTTTTTTTTACTATCTAGGATTTTACGTGTGGTCGAACCAGCGCCTTCAAACATATAAGTCAGTCACTCCACCGTTAATCTATACTGTAGAAATGAACAGACAATTATTGAAATATCTTGATGGAAGAGCTTACAATGTTAGCCGATGACGGTATCATGATTATGTAGGAAGGATTTAGCTGTGGTTTCAAGAGGGTTTTGTTTAGCAACATTTTGAATCCTAGCTGTTTATAGGAATGCATCAGACCTTTTCAAATTCTATGAAATTTTCAGCTTTGAAATTTTCCAGAGGGCCATTCGAAACTTTCTTTTTTTATATATTTCTTTTCACTTAATACTACTTTAAAATGTTCATTTACTTGGAGGAAGTTGAGCCTGGGGAATTTTTGCCGTATGTACA
>SEYY01019033.1:25000-27500 GCA_009176605.1 Armadillidium nasatum | reverse complement strand
ATATATATATATATATATATATATATATATATATATATATATATATATATATATATATATATATATATATATATATATATATATATATATATATATATATATATATATATATATATATATATATATATATATATATATATATATATATATATATATATATATATATATATATATATATAGTAGAGCCGAAGAAGAAAATTTTCATTACTATAGAGGAATTTTAAGTCTTAATCCTATTCAATTATATTATGAGTGATTAGAAGATTTTATAATCCCTCATTATATATATATATATATATATATATATATATATATATATATATATATATATATATATATATATATATATATATATATATATATATATATATATATATATATATAATGAATTTAGAAGAGTGATATTTCAATATGTATTTATGACCGTCATTTGGATTTATTTCAGTTATGGAAATAGTAATTGGAATAAAGAGAAAGATTAGTTAATATTTTAAATTTCTAATTCAAAATTTCTAATTCTAGTTCAAAAATGATGTTCTTATTGGTTATAGACATGAATTGAAGAATTAAAATTGAGACGCGACGTTTGTTGTTATATAGAAGCAAATAAAAGACAATAAATAGGTGAAGGGATTACCCGGATTTAAATATTTTTATTTTGATTAATTAAAAAACTTTTTTTTGAAAAATTATTTGTAAACTAAGCAACTAAATTAACAATTTTTTCATTTCTGAAGTTTGAGGTCTCTCCTTTTATTTTAAAAGCAATAGCTCTACAATAAGTAAAATTAATTAGTGTATGCAGTGTTAACAATCATGAACTAAATGATAGTAATGAAGGTATTAAATTTTATTTTTAGAAGCAAGGTCAGTTTCCTATCTATTTTTAAAAAACTTTACATACTATTAAAAATCATTAATTAAATTAAAATAATGAAGGTCTTCTATCATAAAAGATTAATTTCTAGACTTGAAGCATAATTCTCCTTCTCGTTCGAGCTTGCGAAGGGACAATGTTGTTGGTGGAGAACTCACCGCAATGATTTATATTGAATATTAGTTTATTTCTTCTTTACAATGAATAAAAAAGCAACAACTAAATTTTCCATTATTTTTTTAAATTTTTTTTTCCTCTTCACATACGAACTTTTATTTCTTAAATTGGGTTGAAACTCCCTTAGATTATATATTATATATATATATATATATATATATATATATATATATATATATATATATATATATATATATATATATATATATATATATATATATATATATATATATATATATATATATATATATATATATATATATATATATATATATATATATATATATATATATATATATATATATATATATATATATATATATATATATATATATATATATATATATATATATATATATATATATATATATATATATATATATATATATATATATATATATATATATATATTATATATATATATATATATATATATATATATATATAAAATATATATATATATATATATATATATATATATATATATATATATATATATTATATATATTATAATATATAATAATATATATATATATATATATATATATATATATATATATATATATATATATATATATATATATATATATATATATATATATATTATTCCACTTATGACCTTTCCTACTTTCGTGGGGTAGTGTCCCCACAATTCCCTCACAAACATACCCATTCCTACCTTACATCCCCTTTCACCAACTCCCTCTATCTCACTCTGTCCTTATAGAGAGAGAGAGAGATAATAAATATATATATATATATATATATATATATATATATATATATATATATATATATATATATATATATATATATATATATATTATTAAGTCTACTACCCTTTTATAAAATCAAATTCCTTCCACCCTAATTTCTTTCACTCCATCCATCCATCTTCTCTTTGGCCTTCCCCTCTCCCTAACACCAACCACCTAGGATCTAAGTATCTTGCCCACCATTGTGTCCTCATTCATTCTGCACATATTTCCAAATTTTTTAGCACACCCTCCTCCGCTCTATCCACTACACCCCTCTTCCATCTACACATCTCCATTATTCTTTCATTTCTAATTTTGTCAGTCCTTCTTAATTTGCATATCGCTCTCAAACCTTTCATCTCAAAGACATTTAAACTTTTCCTCTATATAAGCATTTTCTTTATTCAAACATTCAAACTATATATATATATATATATATATATATATATATATATATATATATATATATATATATATATATATATATATATATATATATATATATATATATATATATATATATATATATATATATATATATATATATATATATATATATATATATATATATATATATATATATATATATATATATATATATATATATATATATATATATATATATATATATATATATATATATATATATATATATATATATATATATATATATATATATATATATATA
>SEYY01019033.1:7500-15000 GCA_009176605.1 Armadillidium nasatum | reverse complement strand
AACGACAAAGAAGAACTCTATACGGAATTTGGAGGAAACTTCTTTCGAATAAAGTGTTGCATGATTTGGGGTTGATTTAAAAGAATTAAAATTTGTCAACAAATTTTTGGATGATTCAATGCTGTGATGAAGAGAATATAATATTTTTGTTTTATGGGTTGTCGAACAAGAAAAGGATGTCTTAAAATGTCACAGAAAATCATTCGAAATTCATTTAGAAGATTCTAATGCTGCATTCTTTTGTCACTTAGCAACTTTTCAAGCTGATAGTCTTTAAAAAGAGGTTACATTTTTGTACTGATGAACATTCTTAATTTTACTTTCTCGAAGCTATGCGTCGGGAATTTTTAATGCAAGTGCGTGAATACAGCTCTATTCACACCTAAAGCTTTAACAATATTCATCATAAACCTCAGTTTAACGTATACTTAGGGGAATAAAACTGCTACTGGTTCTACTAAAGACTTTCATAAAATATTTATCATCCTAGGAGTTGATGATTGTCTTCAGGGCCCACTTGTCCTAGTACAGTGAATGAATCTAGAGCGGTTATTATACTCAAAGAGGAAGAACAAATGTTTGGATGTAGCTGCCTCGCAGTTCTAACAAAATGTTAACTAATCTGAAATCACCACAAATTTCTAACTGATACTTCTTGTATTCTACTCTTACAAGGGAGTTGTTCATATTTAGATGAATTTCTTTTATTCTGGCAATGTATGTCACAGAAAAGGAAAGCAACTTATTTCCATTGTGTAAGAAGACTTCTATGATATTTGTCTTTGAGGAGTCAACGAATTATCCTCGATAGTCAGGAATAGGTTTTCACTGTTAATGCATTCATCAGTCTATCAATGTCTTTGCGATAAACAAAATCACCTTCGATTATAAGGAATTGCTAGAGACAATTTTTAAAATGGCTAAGAGTTGTTACTTTCACAGAGTGGTGTACCCACAGTTCACAGCAGGAATACAAAAAAATAATTCTTTCTTTTAATTTAAAATTGGAAAACTTTTTGAAGCAATAGACGAATTTATTATGGTTATTTGCATATTACGGAGACACTTTTATAAATATACTAAAAAATCTATCAGTAAACAATCCTTCATTTAATATCTTTGGGACGCACCAACTACAAGAGTTCTCTCGTACAGCATCTTTTTAAGAACTGAAAACCTTTTATTAGGCAAGCAGTTTTGCAACGTGTTGCAAAGCCAATTACGTTCAGACATCGTGGTATAAGAATAATGGCTGCCAATTGCTGTGATGCCAACTGTCAAAGGTGAAGACCCAATGTTTATTAATAAAATATGAACATGTCATTGCTGTAATTCTCAAACTAGAGATAAGATGATAAGATGAAAATTTTCTGTGCCTTTTTCGGAATTAGTAACCCCGAATTAGTAAGGATTGGCTATGTTACCATCATATTGAGGTTTGAAAAGTGAATTATCTATCTATGTTTCGGGAATTTCAGACTGAAGACGGTACAATAACAGAAAAAGCTTAACTAAATATTGTAAACTTATGAGATAGGAAAAATGGATTGCACACACCCAAATCTGAGGAAATTACACGCATTTGCTCATTTCGCACTCAGATGGAGTCCTACATCCTAAGCAGTAATCCTTCTATAATTCTCTTAACACAATATCAGAATATGATTGACTATGCCAATTACGAAGGTAAGTTTCACCAGTTTCCAACTCCAAACTTTCAATATTGTCTTCTTACTAAAGGATGGGACCACTTCTGGAGAATAGAAGATGATATAAAACAGGAAGATTTAATCAGATGAGCCCAAAGGAGAAAGTGCTTAAACAGAATTAAGATTTCTTTATCTCTAAGGATGATTAAAAATGCTGCAGGAATGTGCAATAATAATTGCTCAAGGTTATTATCAACAGAACTCTCATCAAAATTACAAAATTAGAGATAAGATTTTCTTGCTGATTTAGAGAAAGGGGAAGACAAAAAATGTTTTCATTTTTTGGAGTTTTAGTAGTTGACGAAAGTAGTATACTACGCGCTTTTGACGGGTGCCAGATTTAGCTACTTTTCGAAAAATCTGGCAACCTAAGAAAAAACGGGATTTTGATTTGCAATGCAAATCACTCCGTTCAACCCATTGAAATTAGCCTCAAGTCTGGGGAAGGGGCTCACGCTGGGGGCCCCTTGAACCCTCCCAAAATGGTATCAGGAAGTTGCCTGAGTTTGCAAAATCGCTGCGTTCACCTCACTCTCTTTCCTGACCATTTTCTTTGCGGTTCAGTCAGGCTGGAATTGGCTCGAATCTGGGGGTTCGGGGGTCCTTGAACCGACAAAGAAAATGTCAGGAAGGTCCCTGAGAATGCAGCATTGCAGGCAAATGCAGAAAAGACCGTTAGGGACAGGTTGCAGATTTTTTGAAAAGTAGCTAAATCTGGTACCCATCAAAAGCGCGTAGTATACTACTGACGAATTTAAGAAGTTATTGAAATTCGGAAATATATAAACAACGCCACCAAATTTAATTTGATTGGCAGGAATAACTAAAGATATAGTAAAAAATTTGTCGGGCAAAATCACCATCACGTTAATTAACGAGCAGAAATGCAAAGCAACCTATTTTGGATGAACATTAAGAGCAGATACAATGATAACTGAGAACAGAGAGTAGTTTTATTTTGCTTTATTATTCACACACCAGAGTTTAATTTTATAGCAGTGTGTATTAACATAGTTTTGAAAACTAGATAAGAAAATCAAGAAAAAAGAATAATTAAGTCAATTTGCGCCAGATCAGTATACCGGTACCAGGGTATATATATATATATATATATATATATATATATATATATATATATATATATATATATATATATATATATATATATATATATATATATATATATATATATATATATATATATATAAACTAGGGAAAGTATGTTTTAAAACTTGAAGATATAAATAACAAATTACTTTCTACGTTCGTTATCTTCAAGAAATATTTTAACTAAAAATTACAACATTCTCTTTATTTCTGGATCTGTGCCAGGTGTTTTATATGATCTTACTAAAATTCACAAACCTAATACTTCACTACAACCTATCCTTTCTGCTATTAGCTTTCCTAACTACAGTTCTTGCCAAAGTTTTAGTTCCAATCTTAGATCCTCTAACTAAAAACGAATATACCTTGTCTGACACTTTCGACTTTATCAAATGCCTAAATGCTTCTTCTTTTGGCACTTGCTTCATGGTAAGCTTTGATATTGAATCTTTTTATACAAATCTTTCAATTTCTGGAACCATCAACATAATAGGTAATGGATTATTTCACAATCATCAAAACTTTATGGGAATGGGTCATCCCTCCTTCACCAAATTTTTAAAATTATCAGTTGAAGATTCCATATTCCTTTTCGAAGGGGAACTATATATCCAAATTGATAGTATTGCTATGGGATCTCCTTTAGGTCCTGCTTTTGCAAATAGCTTTCTCTATTATTATGAAAAACAATGGATCAGGCAATGCCACCCTCTATTCAAACCCCTTCTCTATCGCCGCTACATGAATGACTGCTTCATGTTTTTCAAGGAGGAAGCTCATGCCAGTATGTATCTACAGTGTATTTTTTTTTTTTTTTTTTTTTACACATCACCACCACTCACGGGCATAGCCCTATTCAATGAATGAGATTCACCATGGAACATGAAGTTAATAATTCCATATCTTTTATAGATGTATATGTTCCGCATATTAACAACATATTTAAAACTTCTGTTAAATGAAAACCTATTTCTTCCCTTTTTACTGTAAACTATTTTAGTAATATACCTCTAAAGTTTATTTATTACTTCTAAGATCTAAAATCTAGAGAACATTTAAAATTTGCTCCGACTGGCATTTACCCCATACAGAGATTGAATTTCTTAAAATGTTATTCCATTTTAATTTATTCCCAAAGTTTCAAGTGGAAAAAGTATTAACGAGTTTCTCACTAATATCTAGAGACCCACTCGTTATCTGAGTGAATAAACAGAAAATATGCTTAAAATTTCCATATATAGGATCACTTACATACCAACTTAACATAAATATTCTTACTGTACTTGAAGCTACATTCCCCCATGCCAGTTTATTGCTGTAAATTATAACTTCTTCTCAATTCATACTTTCTTCAGACACAATGCTTCTCAGATTTTAATTAATTTATTTATTATCAGTTGAAAATTCCATATTCCTTTTCGAAGGGGAACTATATATCCAAATTGATAGTATTGCTATGGGATCTCCTTTAGGTCCTGCTTTTGCAAATAGCTTTCTCTATTATTATGAAAAACAATGGATCAGGCAATGCCACCCTCTATTCAAATCCCATCTCTATCGCCGCTACATGAATGACTGCTTCATGTTTTTCAAGGAGGAAGCTCATGCCAGTATGTATCTACAGTGTTTTTTTTTTTTTTTTTTTTTTACACATCACCACCACTCACGGGCATAGCCCTATTCAATGAATGAGATTCACCATGGAACATGAAGTTAATAATTCCATATCTTTTATAGATGTATATGTTCCGCATATTAACAACATATTTAAAACTTCTGTTAAATGAAAACCTATTTCTTCCCTTTTTACTGTAAACTATTTTAGTAATATACCTCTAAAGTTTATTTATTACTTCTAAGATCTAAAATCTAGAGAACATTTAAAATTTGCTCCGACTGGCATTTACCCCATACAGAGATTGAATTTCTTAAAATGTTATTCCATTTTAATTTATTCCCAAAGTTTCAAGTGGAAAAAGTATTAACGAGTTTCTCACTAATATCTAGAGACCCACTCATCATTTTCATCTGAAAATGATGAGTGAATAAACAGAAAATATGCTTAAAATTTCCATATATAGGATCACTTACATACCAACTTAACATAAATATTCTTACTGTACTTGAAGCTACATTCCCCCATGCCAGTTTATTGCTGTAAATTATAACTTCTTCTCAATTCATACTTTCTTCAGACACAAGGAATCTCTCCGAATGCTTCTCAGATTTTAATTAATTTATTTATTTAAGTGTGCCAGTTGTAATGAGGTGTATGTAGGCCAAACTGGTCTAAAATTAAAAGTGAGGATTGATAAGCATAGATGAGTTTCCTTCAGAACTGAACTTCCTCTTTGCTCTCATGAGCACTCTTCCATAAGAGACAAGGGAAATACCACCCTTTTTCTTCTTCCAGTTTCTCTATCCTTCGATATTCGTCTTCGCTTCTTGTTGGTAGGATATTGGAGTCTTTATATATAAAAATTCACTTCATATCCTTAAATAATCAATCTTCTTCTACTGTTCTTTTCACTCAATGATGAAGTCCTTTTTACTCAAAATCGTCCACCCTTTTTAATATTTCTTGATTTTGCAAAATTTCGATTTTAGTCTTGGTTTTTATTTGTTACTTTAATATCAATATTTTTCCTATATTCTTATCATTTTATTGTAATTTTCATTATTTTAATATTTTATATATAGTTAGCGAATTTATATGTCGATTGTATTTAAAATAGAAATTTTTAAAATTTAGTTTGTGCTGAAGACGGACCGAGGAAATGTTTGAAACGCTCACAGTGTAATAAATAATATGTGAAAACCCTTAGTGTTGGCTTTAACCTTCTAATTAAATTAAGGTTCACTAAGAACGAAGCTATCTTATCTATAATATATATTATATATATATATATATATATATATATATATATATATATATATATATATATATATATATATATATATATATATATATATATATATATATATATATATATATATATATATATATATTATATATACAATATTATTAATCTTGAAATTATTAATTTTCATTATTATTATTATTATTATTATTATTATTATTATTATTATTATTATTATTTATTATTATTATTATTATTATCATTATTATTAATACTGTTGTTATTGTTGTGCAAAGTTTTAAACTGACAATCTTATCTTTTGTGGAACTCACAGAAATTAAATGTTCTCATACTTCTAAACTATTATATACTCTTGTTATATATATATATATATATATATATATATATATATATATATATTATATATATATATATATATATATATATATATATATCATCAGGACTATGTAGTAAGTGCAGATAATTTGACGTCTTTGTTAAAATCGTCATTTGATGTTTCAAAACCAACCAAATTTATCGTTCATGGATTCGTAAACAGTGGAAACACCACCATGGCTCAAGGTATATATATATATATATATATATATATATATATATATATATATATATATATATATATATATATATATATATATATATATATATATATATATATAGCTCCCCTTTTGATAGAGAAAAATATAAAGAAGCAAAAATCTATGTAAAGGATTGCTTGCTAAAGCAAAACTGGATCTTTATTATTTGTTATTTCAAAATGTTTATTTGTAAATTTAATTTGACAAATTTAGCTTTAAAAATGATAAGATATATTCTCCTAAATCAAAAATTTTCACATTTTTTACAGACTTTGGCTTCAGCCTTTTTAGCTTATGGTGATTACAACGTTTTTCGAGTAGATTGGGGAGACGGATCTCGCCCAATGTATTATCAAGCAACAGCAAACACAAGAGTTGTTGGGCTTGAAATTGGTCACTTTGTGAATACCTTAATTGAGAAGCTGAATTTAGATCCATCCAAAGTTCACTGCGTAGGACATTCTCTAGGATCTCACACTTGTGGTTATGGGGGTGAACAAGTTAAAGGAATGGGTAGAATAACTGGCTTAGATCCAGCTGGGCCGTATTTCACAGGGACTGCAGATTTCGTTCATCTCGACGCATCAGATGCTTTATTTGTTGACAATATACATACAGATGCTGACTCAATATTTGTTCTTGGTTATGGAACTTCAGAACCAATGGGAAATGTTGACATTTATCCGAATTCTGGTCACGATCAACCAGGATGTGATCCAGTTAAAATTGCTATGGAGGCCATTACAGAATCCTTGGTAGAAGGCTTTGATGATCTTGTAGCGTGCAGTCACACAAGAGCGATCGAATATTTTATAGAAACCCTTCAAACTGCGCAATGTAAATGGGTCTCACATGAATGCTCTGATTACAGTTCGTATGAAGGTGTAAGTAAACAATATATTTCATCATAATTTATTTGGAAACTATGATTCAGTTTAAATCAGCAATTATAATCCAATTTTGATTTTAAAGATGATGTTTGCGTTTTAAGTTACTTTAAAAATAAAAATAAAAATTACCAATCATAATTTAATAAAAATGACCACGATTGAACAATACCATTATTTAAAATTTATGCTACACAAAAAAGGAAAAAAAAAAATTTTCCTACAATATATATATATATACAGGAAATGTCGAAGAAATTTTTCTTTTATAAATTTAAATTTCTAAATATATCAGTACACTCTACAAAGAAAAAAATTATAATTAACCATAATCATAATT
>SEYY01019033.1:0-2500 GCA_009176605.1 Armadillidium nasatum | reverse complement strand
TTTTATTGATTAATTTATTATAAAAGGAATTATATTATCGGCATAATTTAATGTAAATTTTGACATTTTATAATATTATTATTCATTTATATAATTTTAAATATATAATATATATTTAATATATTAATATATAATATTATATATATATATAATATATATTATAATATATATATATAAATATATAAATTAGGGGGATGAGTGAATATCGGTATCGGATCGTACGCAGTATCGGCAATTTCGAAGAGTAAGTATCGTATCGGTATCGGCAAGTATCGCAATTTCGATACCGGTATCGGTATCGTAAAAAAATTGTAAGATAAACTATCGGTATCGGTATCGGTAAATTTTGTATCGCTCCATCCCTATATATATATATATTAGGGATGGAGCGATTTTTTTTTTTTTTTTTTTTTACCGATACCGATACCTGAAAATATGCCGATACTGCCGATACCAATACCATACGATAAATTGCCGAAACCGATACCGATACCGTATCGGAAAAAATGCCGATACCGATACCGTTATCGAAATATGCCGATATCCGATACCCATACATACCATACTTCACCCACCTAATAAAATTATACCATTATATATTATAATATATTATATATATTATATATATATATATATATATATATATATATAATATATATATTATATATAAATATAAAATTACTTTTTTTCAGCCTGAAAAATAATAATTAATAATAATAATAATAATAATAATAATAATAATAATAATAATAATAATAATAATAATAATTAATAATAATATAATAATAAAATAATATTATATATTATTATTATTATTATTATTATTATTATTATCAACATTATTATAATTATTATTTTTATTATTATTATATGTATTATCATTATTATTATTTTCATTATCTGTGATAGTAGTGCTTTACTATTATATTATAATTTCTTCAGCGAACGTTTGTCCTATGTGGCGACAGCATGTAGCTCCGATGGATCAACGACAGAGATCAAAAGTGGTCACACTGTGGCCTTCAAGACTTCAAATTTGTGTACTCCTGTTGATGATCAATGATTCTTAAGGCTAGGAAGAAAACTGAAGTAAATTGGCAACGAAATATGTTAATATATGGCAAAGGATATTTACGAGTATAAAGTACAATTCACAGCAAAATTTGTCATTTAGCAACTTTTTAATGTAAAATATATATTAATTAAAAAGGGAAATTTTACAGACACTTCAATTATTAACATTTTATTCAGTCGAATAATTTTTCATTAAATTCACTATACATGTTCACGGCACGGCATTCAAAAATTTAGTACACTAACAAAAAAAAATATTTTATGTTTTATAAAATGCCAAAAACTAAAAACAAAATTTTTTTTTTTAAATTTTCAATTATGCTGAAATGTAATTTCAGTGTTAGATAAAAATTTACTACGTGATATATATATATATATATATATATATATATATATATATATATATATTTATATTATAATATATATATATATATATATATTAAATATATATATAATATAGCCTCAGGTATATACAACCTAGAAAAGTTCCTTTCCTAGAATAGGACAATGCCCGTGATATGTAAATTATAATATATATAATATATATATATATATATATAATAAATATAATATATATATATATATATTATATATTATATATTAATATTTAAATTGAAAAGCCTTTGATGAGCTAAAATTAAAAAAAGAAAAACAAATATTTAATTAATTTTAATTTTTTATCAGGTTCTTTCTTTGTAACTTTTATTTACTCAAATTCACTAAATTTTATTAAAAAAAAAATTTTTTAAAAATTAAAATTTGTTTTAATTAAAAAATATTTGGTTTTTAAGAAGTAATATTTTTATATTTCAGTTTCGAAAAATGATAAATTTTTACATAAACTACAATGGAAGAAGTAAAAATAGTTTATTGAGATAATTATAGTCAATTTTCGCATCATTTTTTTTTACAATCTTTGATTTATATTTCTTCAGTACTTTTTAATTACAAAATATTTTTTTTTTTCTATATATAATATATAATATATAATAATATAGATATATATATATATATATATATATATATATATATAAATATATTATTAATATATATTTTTTTTTTTTTTTTTTTTTTTTTTTTTTTTTTTTAAAATATAAAAATCAATTAAATTTTTTTTTAAGCATCAGACAAATAAGGAAAATTAAAACTTAGATTTCAGAACTTAATCTTCAATTATCTGAATATAACTTCAAAAATCTTCACGAAGATATCTTCAGATATCTTCATTAAGTGTTAAATTACAAATTTATTTCTTTAATTATGACACTTTTATTTGCCAAAATAAATTAAATAGAAAAATTTCACTTAAATCAATGATTGATATTAGATAATGAATATCTTATAATTAAAAAACAAAAATAAATAACATAAAATATTTTAAATTAAGCTGAAAAGTTATCTTTCAGATTTGATCTGATATTATATG
>SEYY01019032.1:15000-17500 GCA_009176605.1 Armadillidium nasatum | reverse complement strand
GAATTCATTTTTTAAAAAGGAATACGCTTCAATTATTTCGAAACTTCACATCAAATGATTTTTAAATTTATTAATTTATAAAATTTTATCATCTTAATATCTAAATTTTTCTTTTATGAAAAATTTTATGTTCTTAATATCTAATTTTTTCTTTTATGAAAAATTATTATTTGTCGAAATTCTTCTTTTTTTTTTACTTGTCTAAAATCTACTTTTCGTCTTCAAAAACTCCCCTTAAGTAAACTTTCTATTCTCTCTCACCATTTCTGATTGTAACAGGATTCTCTTCGATTTTATTTCTTTTCACTTCCCATTCATTTCTTCTTCTGGTTTTATTCTCTTAATTGATGATTTTGTTACGACTTGTTTGAATGACATACACACAAACACAAACACACAAACACATGCACACGCACATACATATGATGCTGCCATTAGATATCAGATTCCAAATATTCCCTAACTGTAGTGGATCTTTTTAGGCCTCCGGCCTTTGCCCACCAGAGGAGAATAATATATATTTATACTATATATATATATATATATATATATATATATATATATATATATATATATATATATATATATATATATATATATTATTCTGGCTTACCGACTCGATGATGTCCGACGAAAGGAGCGTTTGCTGTCATTAACCAGAGTCTCAGAAAATGTTGTATATTTCGATGCTGAACCAACGACTATGATGCTGCTAAATACATTCGGAGACCCGGAAGTAGAGGAGAAGGTGCTAGACAACCTAGAACTAGCACGCTCAAGCATTCAAGAACGATTCGTATACAATAATAAGGAAAAAATTCCAAGAAATACGACTCAAGTCTCTTCATGTATTATCCATTCATATTATCCATGTTGAGTTTTGTAGATGATTTCTCCAACAGTGCAACGATCCACGATTTTATTCCTGTGCCTTCTTTAAGGATGAGCAAATATTTGCGAGAGATATGATGATGTGTTCCCACGATGAAAAAGCAAAGTAATTGTAAAGTAAATGTAAAATAATTTTTTTCCGTTTAATTAAATAAACAACAACAAAACATATATATTACTGTATATATATATAATGCGTAGAATGATTTTGTTATTGTTTTTGTGTGAAGATTTTTGTGCAACTTGCGTTTGTGTATCTTATTAATCTTCGCTCTTCCTCGGATTTCAAATTCAATTTGGCTTCTTAATCCAGCTCGGATTTAACAGTTTCAATTTTCGTGCATCTCTAAAGCCTTCTTTCAATTTTATTCACAGCTTATTTTATATAGCTAGATATAAACGGATATATATATATATATATATATATATATATATATATATATATATTATAATATAATATATATATATATATATATATAACTATAAAAGCGTTTTTGAATCAAAGATACCCAAAGGATGTCAACGGTAAAATGCAGTGGTGTGAGGCAATCTGCTTGTCTTTCTGCATTGATATCTATAATATTATATAATATATATATACTATTATATATATATATATATATATATATATATTATATATATATATACATATATAATAATAATAATAATAATAAATAATAAATAATAATAAATAATTAATAAATTGTTAATCCCTGGTAAAGAAAGAAAAAAATTAATAAAAAATAAGAAATTAATTTTCTATTTTTAAGAATTAAGAAAATTATCTCAAAGATTTTTTTTTTTTATTTAAAAAAAGTTTTTATTGCTGCATTTCTCTCCTTCATTACTTTTTTATTATATTAAATCTTTTATCAGTTGACTTGTTTTCATTTTTTTAGTTATTTAGACATTTTTATTATGTAATTATTATTATTATTATTATTATTATTATTATTATTATTATTATTATTATATTATTATTATTATTATCATTATTATTTGTTATTATTATTATTATTATTATTATTATTATTATTTTTATTATTTCTTTTTTATTTTTTATTTTAATTATTATTATTATTATTATTATTATTATTATTATTATTATATTATTATATTATTATTAATTATTATTTATTATTATATATTTTATTATTATTATTATTATTATTATTATATTATTATTTATATTATTATTATTATTTATTATTTTTATTATTTTTTTTTTATTATTATTATTATTATTATTATTATTATTATTATTATTATTATTATTATTATTATTATTATTATTTATTATATATTATTATTATATATTATTTTTTTTTATTTATTATTATTGTTTTTTATTACTTTTTTATTTTTTTTATTTTTTTTTTAATTTATTTAATTTATTATTATTATTATTATTATTATTATTATTATATTATTATTATTATTTTATTATTATTATTTTATTATTTATTATTATTTTTTTTTTTTATTTTTTTTTTTTTTTTTTTTTTTTTTTTTTTTTTTTTTTTTTTTTTTTTTTTTTATTTTTTTAATTATTTTACTATTATTGAAATTTTGTAGAATAAATATTAAAATCCTATTCCCGCTATTATTA